>LBNU01000635.1:46856-86850 GCA_014162995.1 Artemisia annua | reverse complement strand
CTTACGCTACTAACGACAGAAAGAAGGCAGGAAGAGCACCCACCCGCGCCATCCGCATCCAAGAATGTGGGAACCTCTGTCTCAGGCTCGAAGTAGTTGCGACTGATGCCCATGTGCACCAGGAACTCTTCTGGATATGGTCTGATGTGGATGCGGTTCTCATTAATGATAGCCGCATGGTCTGCATTATACCACATTTGGGGGGGGGGGCTCATCCTTGGGCAGAGTGGCGCGGCTATGAAACAGAAAGTTGGAGGGAAAGACGGCGGCGTCAATCCAAAAGAATTTCTCCCTCCAATCCCTGAGCTTATCTACCTTCTTCACATAGCATTGTAACTCGCCTATGCGCTTAGAGAAGGTAACCCACCGATTTAACCACGACGTGCGATAGAGCGCGCGAAATAAGTGGAGGGTAGGGGGAATCGCTAACAAGCGACAGTTGACCTTAAAATTGGCAATCTTCCCAGTGCCAATACAATACAACTGGGAGATGTGGAGCTCGTAATAATTGAGTATATCACTCAAAAGCACGGATATGGGTACGCGCTGGTTCGCCCACTCGAAAAAGCGCGTATATAACCCTACCTTCCCTACGGGGAAGTTCACGATGGTGTCATTTGGACCTGGCACCTCTGGGTGCAGGTCCAAAGAGATAAAATAATCCGAGGTGAACTGCGTCAGTTCATCCTCGGTTATGTCAGCAGTACAATCATGAAGTTGAAGAACCATTTTGTGTTTAAGAATGGGCGCACGCGCTAAATACCTAGCGTATAGAAACTGATTGCAGAGGAGATTTAGAAGTTTTTAAAAAATGGAGATAATTCGCTTTTACTGTGATAATCACAGTAAAAATGGAGGATGGTTATATAGTTTCTCATCCACCACAGATGACTGACACGTGTACTCCACTAACTAGAATCGTGTGGCTGGGAAGTGAAACGGTACAAGACATGTGGATAGCCTCTCCACTTCCCAAGGTACCTAAATTGCACTTTTTTGGACTAGATACATCCAACGTATGTTTTGGCGGTTTAGTTTCGAATTCTTCCCGCGTACGCGTTGGGAATAACTTTGACACGTCTTTGGTCTAGCATCCGCAGGTTTTACCCTGCGCACACTAGACTAGGGGGACATGATGACGTATAGTCCACACTCGGGTCACGAACCCGATTAGTAAACAATACTAATGTTTAAGCCCACCACGTGTGGGCCGCCATAACGATAACCGGACTACCAGTTAGACGGTTTGGGCCTACAAGGCCCAAGCCCAAAGTTATTAATGGATTGGATATGGAATATCTCCTAAATAAAGGAGATATATACCAAATGTCCGATATCGGCGAATACGCCGAAGAGTGAGGAGCACGAAACCTTATCGGTTACGTGTGTATAAATAGGGCATTATAGCTCTCGTCTAAGGTACGACTTACAAACCCTAAACTCTTCACAACCCTAAATTCGATTACTTACTCTCACGCCGGAGGATAATCGGGGGAGACAATCCCTCGATAAGCCTAACGGTGTTTGTTGCTTTCTTAGTGCGCAGGTCCCCAAGCATTATCATCTAATTGATACGAGAACAGGAACCCAAAACAAGGAACACCCAATTTTTGTATCAACACTCTTAAAATTAAACTTTTTTTTGTAGGAATTGAGTTTTGTGATTCCAAGTACACCAGGTTATCAATGTTTCTATTTATTTAACATTGCGGCTAATATTTTTTAGATGCTTATGACAATACAAAATTTAAAGAACAAAACTGAAGCCGTTTGATGTCCAGGGCGTAGGTGCAACTTTTCTCAGCTAATAAGTAATGCATTACTTTTTGATGGCCACGACAGGTTTAGTAGGCTCAGCTTATCAACATTGTGAGGATGACAATTACTCTTTTATGAATGCTTTTTGGGAATGTGGCTGACACAACATCTGCTGGGATTGAACGTTACTATACAATTTATGGGAATCTGACTCAAGGTACTTTCGCTACAACTTTTTAACTTTCAGCGTGTGTTTGAATCTTCATGAGTTTCAGTATTCCTAACACTTTTACCACTGACGTCTTTATAATTCCTAAGGCACAACCGGGAGAATGAATAGTATATGCAATGTTTCAGGCTCAGATAACACTTGTACAAGAAACATTGCAGGCAAGTATATGGCATCACTCTTTTAACTATTACATATTGTGATTAGAGATTTTATTGGATTTGTTTCCTTTACACGTGCATTCAATCCATAACTGCTTAATCCTGTCTCTTTGATCATTTGAAACATTGTAGGGGTAAGGCAACCGTTGGCATCATCTGCATCGCGACTGGGCAACAATATCAAAAGGGATCACAATTCCCCACAATGTACCTTACTATTTATTTTATCTATTTTTGCGCAATCTCTTTTTATCCATATAAGTCTATTGTTATCTTTTTATTTTTTTATACATGTTGGGTATTTTCTTGCCTCTGCAAGTGCCGGTGCGCCGACACACACGATGTTAGGCCGTTGACGCAAGCATACAAATGATACGCAACAACCTGATTGAGGTAACTGTGTATCCAATTTTCTTTATCTGTTTTTTGGGCAATTGCTTTTTAGCCGTATGCGTGACGTGCAACTTAGTTGTGAAAAGAGAGGATAAGCGGCTAATATTTTTTACATGCTTATGACAGTAGTAAATTTAAAGAAGAAACCGAAGCCATTTGATGTCCACGGGAGAGGTGCAACTTTTCTCAACTTATAAGTAATGCATTACTTTTTGCTGTTCGCGACAGGTTTAGTAAGCTCAGCTTATCAACATTGTGAGGATGACAGTCACTCTTTTATAAATGCTTTTGGGAATGCTTGAACTCCATTCTCGATTCATGGAAATTACACCGTATATTTTCCAAGGTTGCTAGCCATTGAATTCCTAAAACCAATTCACGCCCCCTAGTAGTGAAATCAACGCATTCATAATGAATTGTTCTCCTTGTAATGGCCACATAAACTTCTTGCACATATAAGTACTAGTCAAGTGATTCCCCTGCCACCTCAACTTGGAAAGGACGTACTACTCATAACACAACATAGATTTTTAGTTGTGTTAAGATCTGAAAAGTAATGTGTGCTACCTGAATCAATAAGAATATTCAACTTGTGTTTACTAGGGATGGCAACGGGTCGGGTTTGGGTCGGGTTTTAGTGAACCCGTAACCGTACCCGTTTATGAAATCTATACCCAAACCCGCCCCAAAACCCGATGGGTACCCGTTTATAAAATCCATCGGTTTTTCGGGTTTTCCCCGCGGGTTTCGGTTATCCCCAATTGTGTATTATATGGACAAAATAGCGGTATTAATATTAAGTCACACTAAAATCCACCGAAAAAACAAAGGAAAACACCATAATATATTTCTTTTTTTTTTTAAAAAAGTTAAAGAAAATGAATATCGTATCAAACGATTTAACCCATTTGGATAATTCATGTACAGAATAAAGTATGTAATATAATAGAGATACATATATATATAAATATAATGGAAGAAATTATATATAATGTATATATATTCTAGTTAATTATAATATCAATAAAGCGGATATAGATTCGGGTAAGCGGATACGGGTACGGGTACGGGTAATCGGGCGGGNNAGGAGAGGGAGACGATGTATGGGACTGCTAATTCAAAAAAAGCTACATACAGGTTGTCTGAATACAGCGTATTACTTGTAACAAAAACTCAGTGGTCTCACAGAAACGGATCAGATTTAAGGCTGTTGATACATGCGTAGGTATGTGAATGAAATCTTTGTACCCTTATTCATGGAAACTTAGTATTATAAATCAATCACCGCGACTAGTTATCTGGGCTTAGCCATAGGAGTATATACATGGACTCAATACTAACATAAACGTACAGACTAACATTATGAGGATTCCCTTTGGATAAAATAAATGTAGACATAAAATGGAACAGATTCTGGAATATCATAATTTGGGCCTAGACAGTGTTATGTAAGAGTAGACTTTGAATGAGAGATAAGATGTTAGTTTTCTATATGTATGTTTGAACTAAGGTGCGATAGCTGTGAGAGGTTTAATCATAAAGACACCTAGCAGAAACTTACACTAATGGCCTTTAGTCCCGTTTTCCATACTTAATGAAGAACGACAAACCAAATCTATATAACTCGATACATGTAACGAAACTTTTCATAAAGCTTTAACATTATAGTAAGACAATTTTCAAAAATATTCGTGGTCTAAACGACGCCTTGAACACGGTACTCTTAACAAGCGACGGTGTTTTCAAACCTATTTTCTTACCCATTTTCACTCAAATTAATACAACTTGAGCATGAGCTCCTATACATACTTAAAAAGTGACTTTAACACTACAAAGTACAACAGTAACAAAGACTGACATACTGTACACACACTTGGGGGTTCAGAAATCGAAGTCGTCGGTTATCCCTGGGGGATAGTTGAAGGGTCAAGTACTTGTGGTAATTAAAGCGCGCTTCCACATACTTAGTAAACAAGCGCTTCCAACCTCATTAGCACCATGGAGCTATATCCGCGCCATCCTTTACAAATCGAATAAAAACTACAAAACTTTAAAAAAACTAATACGTAAACATTACTTTAGAAGTAAAAGGGTATAACGTGAGTGTTATACAGTCATGGAATCACTTAAGCATTGTATTTAGTCACATTTTAGTCCGTAAGACTACTTCATCAAACTCCCCAGGTGCAAACACACCTTTAAATACACATAGCATCCTTATATTTTTGGACAGATATATAATTCTTACATTCCACGTTGTTCACTTGAAATTTCACATGTTGATTTGAAATACACAATCCCTTGGCTGTCAAAAAGCTGATCCTTACTCTAGTTGCGATAAACTCCAATCTGACACTGCGCTACTAAGTATGGATAAGTGCCCATTTAAACTGCACTTCACTCTTCGACATGAGTACTATGACTACTGCAACACGAGACTGTAGGTCAGATAGTAAGACATAGTGCACTTAATTAGATATCCACACTTCGGCTCACGACCGATTAGTTAACAATACTAATGTTTAGCATCTTTACGTTTGACCTGGTTCGCCATATCAAGTAATTGGGATATACCTAATACCAGTAACATCATCATTTACCGACGATCACTTGGGCTATACATGCTAGCCCAAACATCCAACACCCATACACATTAATACAATACAAAGAAATAAGTATAGGGTTTATAATCAGGTTAGTCGCGAGAATATCCAGGTAAAATTACCGATACAATTACATAAAGAAGATGATTAATCTTGATTATATGCCATGAAAAATGTCCTATTACGCCGGCAGCGAATAGAGAGAGTGCATATTCTGAGACTCACAATATAAATCTAAATCAGTTAGATTACTTGTGTATTAGTAGAAATATAGTTGGGATCATAGTCTTGAAAATAAACACATCTCTCGAATCTTACTTAAGTCATTTAAATCTCATCAAAGTAATTGTTCTTTACTACTATCTTCTTCATCCTAAACCTTAAACCTGACACAACACATTATACTACTCTCGATAAAACTGGAACATTTTTGGAGTATTTAAGAATTTTGAGTAGAGTTTGGACTATCACGGAATGTGGTAAAGCCAGATATTCCCTCACTCATTGGCAACAAATGGGTCCCAAGTCCTCAATTGCTCTATATATGGTCCCTGTCATTTCAACCTCAACACATTCAACTTTCTACTTAAAATTTATCACTAATAGAACTTGTGAAACCTAAGAAAGGACAGCACTATCAAGTTTTGTGGTATTCAATCACTTAGCCATTAACGTAAGCTACTTATCAATCTATATAATTAGAGTAGGCATGTGATTTTGGTATTCCAAGTACACCGAGGTTATCAATGGTTCTATTTATTAAACATTGAGGCTAAGATATTAATTAGTCTAAACTATCTATTAGTAGATAATATCAGGCTATAATCATATAAGAAAATAACTCGAAAAACGGTATTTCGGAGTTATGCACACAGAGCTGCTTATGTTCTAAATACTCTCTATCCCATCATAAAAGTAATCATGGCTATGACAATATGTGATTTAATTTTCACTGGAACGAGTAAGTTAAATAAACTTATGGTCCTCTACTTGTTATCGAAACATATAGTGTGAGTGGCAAGGCTCATCTAACTGTTATTAAGGATGCGGTTGCTGGGAGATATGTTGCGTACTTGGAACAAATCATGCTTGAGGGATGCTGGAAGATTACTTCTCACAAGATGGACCTTATGTTGCATATTGAAATCACTTACATCAGCAGATTGTAACTTTCGTCAACGATGGAACTGTATTATTAACTTATACACTGTGTAGTCGATGAAATGATATTCATAAAGTATACTAGTATCCCTCACATATTTTATTCCACAGTACGCGTCGTCGTTTATAAGATAACGTAATGCTCATACCCAGAATAATGAGAAGAGATTGGTCATGTAGTGAATAAGTACAAGGGACCTATGTGCATATGCAATCACATAAAACACTTGTACAAGAACGGGTTGCAGGAAACGAAGTATCCTGAACCCGAACCGTCGACTCTGCGTTTAACTATTACAGTAGGCTGTGTGGCGGGAGTTTTGGTACGTTTGGTTATATTTATTAGGATTATTTAATCCTTAACGTGCCATCTTTTTTAGGCCGGTTACAGGGATTCTGGGTAATACCGCCTGATTACCCGTACCGTACCCGTATCGATTACCGAATCTATATCCGCTTATTGTATCTATATTAATATTATACATTATAAAAAACTCCTTAATCCTTGATCGATATGAAAAATTTGAAACATGGATAATGGCATGATTGTAAGTGCAAACGTTGGCATCATCTGCATCTCGCAGACTTCCAGTATAGCATCTAATATAATAGGTGAATGCAAGTTCCCAACAATGTTCCTTATAACTTTATGATTAATTTTTTATTATTTACTATTACTTTATGCTGCATCTACACTTTTGTAATACATATATAGATGTTATCATATGTTATCTTTGATTCGTTAATTTTTTACTTCATGTTTGTCTTGATATTTTTCTTTGCCTACTGACAAGTGCCGGTGCGCCGACCGCACGATGTTTGGCGTTGACCAAGCATACAAATGATGAACGCAACAGACTGATTGAGTATGTGTATCAATTTTTCTTTATCTGTTTTATGGGCAATGTGCTTTTAGCCGAATGCGTGACGTGAAACTTAGTTGTGAAAAGAGAGGATATAGCGGTTAATATTTTTTACATGCTTATGACATAAGTAAATATTAAGAAGAAAGAAGCCATTTGATGTCCACCGGGAGAGGTGCAACTTTTCTCACTTATAAGTAATTGCATTACTTTTTGGCTGTTCGCGCAGGTTTAGTAAGCTCAGCTTATCAACATTGTGCGGATGACAGTCACTCTTTTATAATGCTTTTGGGAATGCCTTGAACTCCATTTCTGATATCATGGAAATTACAACGTATATTTCCAAGGCTGCTAGCATTGATTCCTAAAAACAATTACCCCCCTAGCGTAGTGAAATCAACGCATTCTAATGAATTGTTCCTTTGTACATTGGCCACATAACTTCTTGCACATATAAGATTACATAGTCAAGTGAGTTCCCTGCCACCGTCAACGTGGAAAGCGTACTACTCATAACACAACATAGATTTTTAGTGTGTTTAGAGCTGAAAAGTAATGGTGTGCTACCTGATCATTAAGAATATTCAACTTTGTGTTATACTAGGGATGGCAACGGGTCGGGTTTGGTCGGGTTTTAGTGAACCCGTAACCATACCGTTTATTGAAATCTATACCCAGACTCCCAAAACCCGATGGGTCCACGTTTATAAAATCCATCGGTTTTTCCGGGTTTCCACGAGGTTTCGGTTATCCCCCCAATTGGTTTATTATATTGGACAAAATAGCGGTATTAATATTAAGTCACACTAAAATCCACCGAAAAAACAAAGGAAAACACCATAATATATTTCTTTTTTTTTTTAAAAAAGTTAAAGAAAATGAATATCGTATCAAACGATTTAACCCATTTGGATAATTCATGTACAGAATAAAGTATGTAATATAATAGAGATACATATATATATAAATATAATGGAAGAAATTATATATAATGTATATATATTCTAGTTAATTATAATATCAATAAAGCGGATATAGATTCGGGTAAGCGGATACGGGTACGGGTACGGGTAATCAGGCGGGTATTACCCGAACCCGTAACCGGCTAAAAAATTATATCAATACCCAAACCCGCATCCAAACCCGCCAACCCGTCCCCGAACCCGACCCAACCGGTTCGGGTTTCGGTTTTCCCGTCGGTTTCGGGTGCTTTTGCCATCCCTAGTGTTTACTAACATGACCAATCACCCTCATTATTTGGAATGACTACTTCATTCAATGCATGCAATGAAATATGTGGTGAATATTTAATAATTTCTCGTGTATTTTATACTTCTTCCACTTGATCCACATATGATGGTTCAGGCACATATGGGCCATCTTGCGGATCCGCTATCACTTTCATAGCAAATACTTGCCCCTTACACTTATGGCCATGCAAATACTTTTCATCACAATAGGACCATAAGTTTTTAGCTCTCTTATCATCAAATTCACTCTTTGTCAACTGTATTTTATGGTAAGGAGTATTAAAAGAAGTTCTTTGTGTAACACCTCGAAATTCGTTTTTAAGTATTTTAATGTTATAGCCAATACTAAAGAAGTTTGACTATTACTTTTATATGTTGAAGGCTTACGTGATTGGCTAGTAAAACCCGATAGTCAAACTATAAGTATAAATATTATGTAAATGGTTTTAGAAAGTTTGATGTGTCAAAATTATGAAGGGATTGGACTTGAAGGACTTGGGGTGTCATTTGGCCAAAGATGAAATAACTTAAATGTGAAGAAACTCTTAAACATTCTTAAATATTCCAAAAATGTTCCAGGTTTTATCAGTGTCATGTGTGTGTCGGTTTTAGCTGTAAAAAGAGAGGGAAGAACAATTACTTTGATGATCAAATGATGAAGAATTAAATGTGGTTATACAAGACTATGATCCTAACTAGTATTTCCTACAAGTAACCTATTTCTTGAGTTAATTGTGAATTGATGAATTAGGGATTATGTGGGGTAATTGGGGATTTCATCATATAATCAAGATATGATCATTATGATGATTAGAGATATTATGGGTATGTTCTTGGCTAATGTAAACCCTTATTTTTGTAGTGTATTAATGTGTTATGGGTGTTGATGTTTTGGGTAGGATGCAAGTGATGGTGATGATGATGTTAATGATATCATAACTTGGATTCAAGGTAAGTAAAATGGTTATGATATGAGATTATATTGACTTATTCATATATGTGTTATGTGGAAGATGATAGTGAAGGTTTAAGAGGCACTTTACTTAGTGAGCTTGGATTAAGAATAGATTAAGGCTAGTTTTGGACTAGCCAAAGTTGTGTTTAAGTCAATTGTGATTTATGAAAGGTATGTAAGAATTATGTTTGATTGATGATATGTGTATTAAGTGTGATGTGCAAGTATTGATGAAAGTAGTCTTACGGACTAATGTGACGTAAATAATGCTTAAGTGATTAATGATGTATAATATCATGTGATTACCCTTTTTACTTACTAAGCGTAATGTTTACGGTTTAGTTTTTTTTAAATGTTTTGTAGGTTTTTATTGATTTAAAGGATGGCGCGGATAGTAGCTCATGGTGCTAATGAGGTTGGAAGCGCTTGTTTACTAATGAGGTTGGAAGCGCTTTTTTATATTAGACAAGCAAATTATGATAGATACCGAGCTCGAGTCAAGGTTGAACCCCCAAGTGTCGTAAATGATTTGTAATGTTGTTTTGTAGTGTTAAAGTCCACTTTTTAAGTATGTATATGAGCTATGCTCAAGTTGTGTTTAAGTTGAGTTGAAAATGGGTAAAAAATAGGTGTTTGGCAAAACACCCGTCGCTTGGTAAAGTACGTGTTCAAGGGTCGTTTAGACCACAAATATTTTTGAAAATGATGTATTATATAATGTTAAAGATTTATGAAAAGTTTCGTTAATTATCGAGTTATAGATGTTGAGTTTTTAGTCGTTTTAGTTAAGTATGAAAACGGGACAAAGGCCATAGTGTAAGTTTCTGCTAGTGTCTTTGATTTAAACATTCTCACAGCTAATTCCACCTTAGTTTGCAAACCATACATATAGAAACTAACATCTTGATCCTCATTCAAATCTACTCTACATAACAACTTGTCATAGGCATCATGATATTCCAGAATTGTTCCATTATGTCTACATTTTTATTTTATCCAAAGGATCATCATAAGTGTTAGTTGTACGTATTATAGTTAGTATTTGAGTCCATGTATTATTCATATGGGCTAAGGCCCGAGTCTAGAATAGTCGGTGTATTGGTATTTATATACTAAACGTTTCATGAATAAGGGAACAACGATTCATTCAATAATCCTACATGGTATCACAGCCTCTAAACTGATCCTTTTCTAAACCCTAATTTTTTTTCAAGTAATCGTCACTGTTGGCTTTTGTTGATAGCCAGTCACCTGGAATTTCTTTTCGATCGTTGGTTTGTGTTTGGTAACCAGTCGACACTTTGATTGTATCTTTGGTTCCTGTTTTGTTTGCTGCTACTATTTAATTACTCAGTTGCTTACATTGTTTTTACTGTTACGTGCCATAACAAACCCTAAACCTAGTCTACTGTTTCATCCCCTCCTCACTGTTACATTACTTTTCCACTAAACACAACTCTAAAGTACTCAACATCACAATGACAGGCTCTACTCCACCACCAGCCGTTATTCTTTTGTCCGACAAGCTAATGACTATCAATAACATTCCCACCCTTGTTTCGGTCAAGTTGGATGTTGACGAGATGAATTACTCATCTTGGACTTATTTTCTCAAGCATATTTGCAAAGGATATTCCATCTTGGATCACTTACTCGGCAAGTCTTTCGATGATGCAACTTCAAGTGCTCCCGATGCCGAATGGTTAAAAATTGACACCATTGTGCTTTCTTGGATTTTCATTACTTTGTCTCCTACTCTTCAACAACGTCTTGTTAATGAGGATCCTCAAACGGCCAAGGAAGCATGGGACATGCTTGCTTCAATCTTCAACGACAATAAGCGTTCTCTCTCTATTGCATTGAAGGCCGAACTCCATACTATTAAACTTGGTGACCTAAGCATTGATGCTTATTTTCGAAAGATTAAGAACATGGCCACTATATTATCAAGTTTGGGTTCTCCTATTAACAATGATGACATTGTTACTTTTTCCTTGGAAGGGTTGCCCGCGAAGTATGATAGTGTTTCAACTATCATTGCTCATCGTGAAGTTTTTCCGGATCTTAAAACGGTGCGGTCCATGCTTACAACGGAGGAGATGCGTTTAAAGACTCGTGGTCATGATACTTTGGTTGATTCTACCTCATCCTCACCGATGATTTTATTGGCTAACTCGACTTCAAATGTGCGGCGATCCATTAACCCTAATGAACAGGTAAACAAACCTTGTTTCCTCTTTGCTCAAGGTTTTTGTAAGTTTGGGGTACATTGCAAGTTTCTTCACGACGGTATTCATAATAATCCATCGAAACGACCATCTAATGCTAATGTTTCCACGGGCAATACTTTGTCCTCCAATGACTTGGTTACTCTTCAAACCCTTTTGGCTAAGCTAGGAATTCAAGGAGCTATGCATGGGAATACTTCAACATTGTCGAATGCTTCATCTCAACCTGTAGCCTGTTTGGCAACTCCACCACCAGGCTTTGGCCCATTGGCCCAATCCGTGTTTTCATCTCAGCTTTCAAATAATATTGGAGGGGGTTCTTTTGTTCCATATGAGCCACAACAGCGTGGAGGGGGTTCTTTTAATTTGTTCTATCCGGGTCACAACAGCATGGAGGGGGTTCATTTGTTCCATACGGGTCACAACAGCAGGGGGTTCAGGCCCTTCCCACCGCAAGTTCAATTCCACAGCAAGGGGTTCACCAGCAAGCAAGTTCACCAGCAGGGGGTCCGATTTTCCACACTGCCGGTTCAACTCCTCAGTAGGGGGTTCAGTTTAATTCAGTTATGACCGGTTCGCAACAGCAAGGTCTTTTTGCAATGGGACAATCACCACAGGTTTCTCCTAATGTTATTAGTTCGCAACAAGGGGGTTCTATGCCGGGTCAAGAAACTATTTTACCTCATGCTTTTACTACTGATACTCTTTAGGAACCTAACCCGGGTAATTGGAATATGGATACAAGTGCGTCCTCTCATCTTAATGATTCGGTTAAGTGTCTTAGTGATGTTTTTAATTCATGCATTTACCCGTCTGTTGCGGTTGGTGACGGCCATTCTATTCCTGTCATCAACTCTGGCCATAGCATTTTGCCAACTCCTACACGTCCCCTTCATTTAAATAATGTTTTAATTACTCCCAATATTGTCAAAAATTTGATCTCTGTTCGTCAATTTGTTCGCGATAATTATTGTACAGTTGAGTTTGACCATTTTGGTTTTTCTGTTAAGGAGTTTCAAACACGTCGGGTGTTGCTCCGCTGTGATAGCAATGGCGATCTTTACCCAGTCACTACGCCTTCCACCATTCCGCATGCTTTTCTAGTGAGTCAGTATACGTGGCATCAACGACTTGGACATCCAGGAAGTGAAGTGCTACGTCGTGTCCTTTCAAGTAGTTCTATTTCGTGTAATAAAGAGAAGTCTCCCGTTCTTTGTCATGCTTGTCAGCTTGGCAAACACGTGAAACTTCCATTTGTTAGTTCTCATAGTTTGGTTAATTCGTCATTTGATATTGTACACTCGGACTTGTGGACTTCCCCAATTCCGAGTCTTTTTGGTTTCAAATATTATGTCTTGTTTTTTGATCATTATTCTCGGTTTGTTTGGGTTTATCCTTTAGTTAATAAATCTAATGTTTTGTCTAAATTTACTTTGTTTCGTAGCTTTGTTCGTACTCAATTTAAATGTGAAATTAAGTCTTTTCAGTGTGACCATGGTGGGGAATTTGATAACCAAGCCTTTCATAAGCTCTTTTCAGATAATGGGATTCAATTTAGATTTTCTTATCCTCGCACTTCTCAACAAAACGGGAAATCCGAAAGGATGATTAGAACTATCAATAACCTTATCCGTACCTTGTTATTTCAAGTACATCTTCCTCCTAATTATTGGACTGAGGCTCTTAATATGGCTGCTAATCTTTTAAATATCTTACCATCACGTGCCATTGACAATGAAGTCCCCTTTACTCGCTTTTTTGGTTTAAAACCTGACTATAGTCTTTTGCGTACTTTTGGGTGTCTTTGTTATCCTCACATCGATACTAATAACAAACCGGGTGCACGGGCCACACCTTCACTTTTCTTAGGTCATGCCACCAATCATCGTGGTTATCGTTGTTTAGATTTGAACACCAATAAAATTATTCTTTCACGACATGTTACCTTTGATGAGACTGTTTTCCCGTTTGCCACAAAGACATCCCCTATCGCCACTCCCACTGTCAGTTCTTCTTATGCTTTTTGGATGACTCATCTAATGTTATCTCTAATATTCTAAGACTATCTCCCACCACTACACCTACCGCTCCTACACCTGATGCACCTGTTGAGCCTCTCAGTCCATCTCCTGCATCTACACCAACTCATCAAACGCCACAAACACCTGCTTCACCTACACCACAAACGCCACAAACACCTGATCCTCCAATTTCACAGCCCACCGGTTCGATTCACCCCATGGTCATACGTGCTCGTGTCGGGATTACTCGTCCCAATCCTCGTTATACTGGTCATGTGTCTACGATTTCTCCTTTACCTCGGTCTCCTAGTGATGCGTTTCGTGATCCCAATTGGCAAAATGCTATGTGTGATGAGCATGATGTACTTATTAAAAACAAAACTTGGACTCTTGTACCAAAACCCCCAGATGCGAATATTATCCGTAGTATGTGGCTGTTTCGTCACAAGTATTTAGCAGATGACACTCTTAGTCGATACAAGGCTCGTCTTGTGGCCAATGGTAGTAATCAGATAGAGGGTGTGGATGTTGATGAGACTTTTAGCCCGGTTGTTAAACCTGGTACTATTCGGACGGTTCTTAGTTTAGCTATTTCTCGACATTGGCCAGTACATCAGCTGGATGTCAAGAATGCTTTTTTACATGGGAATTTGGCAGAAACAGTTTATATGTATCAGCCACCTGGGTTTCGTGATCCTGTTCATCTTGATTATGTATGTTTATTGCAGCGCTCGCTGTATGGTCTTAAGCAGGCTCCTAGGGCATGGTTTCAGCGATTTGCAAATTACATTACTACTGTTGGCTTTTCTCCTAGCCGTTGTGACTCCTCGTTATTTATTTATAAACAGGGTGGTGATACTGCATTTTTGTTACTCTATGTGGATGATATTGTGTTCACTGCTTCGTCTGATGTTTTATTACAGCAGATCATTGCTTCTTTACATAAGGAGTTTGCTATGACTGATTTGGGGGCTCTTAATTATTTTTTGGGTGTTTCTGTTACGCGTGACTCTTCAGGGATGTTTTTGTCACAGCGTAAGTATGCTATGGAGATATTGGAACGTGCACATATGGTCAACTGTAACTCTTCTCGGACTCCTGTTGACACGGAGTCTAAATTGGGTGATGATGTTGCTCCGGTTTCTGATCCTAAGTTATATCGGAGTCTTGCAGGTTCTCTTCAGTATCTTACCTTCACTAGACCTGATATTACATATGCTGTGCAGTAGGTTTGTTTATATATGCATGATCCTCGAGAGCCTCATTTTAATGCTCTCAAGCGAATTTTGCGGTATGTTCGGGGTACATTAAACTATGGTTTGCAGTTGTTTTCCTCCTCCACTTCTTCATTGGTTGCCTATTCTGATGCTGATTGGGCTGGCTGCCTTACTACTCGGAGATCAACTTCAGGCTGTTGTGTTTTTCTGGGCAATAATCTCCTCTCCTGGTCCTCTAAGCGCCAACCGACGCTTTCTCGTTCCAGTGCTGAGGCAGAATATCATGGGGTTACCAAAGCTGTTGCTGAAACTTGTTGGTTGCAGAATCTTTTACGTGAGTTACATACACCTTTGTCTTCTGCTATGCTGGTATACTGTGATAATGTTAGTGCAGTTTACTTATCTTCTAATCCGGTTCAACATCAACGTACGAAGCATATAGAGATTGATATTCATTTTGTACGAGATTTGGTTGCTGCTGGTCAAGTTAGAGTGCTTCATGTACCATCACATTATCAGTATGCAAATATTTTTACTAAAGATTTACCATATGCTTTGTTTCAGGAATTTAGAACCAGTTTGAGTGTCCGGTGTCCTCCCGCTCCAACTGCGGGGGAGTGTTAGTTGTACGTATTATAGTTAGTATTTGAGTCCATGTATTATTCATATGGGCTAAGGCCCAAGTCTAGAATAGTCGGTGTATTGGTATTTATATACCAAACGTTTCATGAATAAGGGAACAACGATTCATTCAATAATCCTACAATAAGTGCTACCAAATCTCTGCAATATTGCTTCCCTACACAAAGGCCAAGCTACATTTTCACCCATGATTCTAGTAAACTGCCTAAACCACATTAAAGCCATATCATGCAAATGAATATAAATGAGTGATACCTTATGATTATCTTGCACATTATTAATTTGAAAGAATTGTTCATACCTATACAACCAACCCCTTACATCTTCCCCCACAAAATTTTGGAAACTCAATCTTTTTTATACTACTAAACTGCAACTAACCCCAAACCTATACCTTTCTCCACTGCTTCTACTATTCTCAGGTGACCTTACTACTGCACTGATGAGTGCTCAAACAGTCATCATTTTTGGTCAAATCCGAACTGCAAAAACATCTGAAAACACGCAAAAACGCATCAAAATGCAGAAAATATCCAAGGATCGTGTTTTATATGTCTTAAATGCAAAATGTTTAAAAACGAATGAAAAACGAGCAAAGTTTGCAGAATTGGCAGTTTCAGTCCCCCAACTTTCAAAGATTGTCAAAATTAGTCCTTGGTCAAATTATTTCAAAGAAAAGTCAACTTAAGTCCTTGGAAAGTCAAAAATGTTCAATATTGATCCTTGGATAAAAGTTTTCATGAAATGGCAAAACAAGCCCCTCAACTTTGGAAATTGGCAATTTTGGTCCCTGGGGTTTTAAATTTTGGAAATATTGCATCTATGTTCCTTGGTTTATCAAAGATGGCAAGTTTGGTCCTTATAAGCACTTTGGAGAAATTACAGTTCCAGCCCCTCAATTTCAGAATGTTGCAAAATTGGTCCTTGTGATTTATTTACTAACCAAGCGTGGCCCTTTTATTCATAACCCAACAAACCAACAACCCAACACAAACAAAAACCCCAAGCCCTTTATCCCCTGGCCCATTCCCACCTGGCCCAAAACACCACTTATAATAATAAATCCCACCCACGTTTTTTATTTATCCCTTTTCCCACCAGTCAAACCAGGGTCAAACTTCAACCCCTCCTTCACCAACTTGGTACTTCTCCACTGTTCACCACCATTCCTCCACTTCACCTTCACCATTTCTTGTCCCCTTGGCCTCAATAAACATCCAAGAAGCATTAATTGCCCCCAAAACTCTCCAAGCAATCCCAACTGCCATTTTGAGAATTTGGCGCCAAAAGAAGATTTGAAGGCTAAGATTCATTTGAGTGATCCAATGGCTGAAAATGGATGTGGGAAAGTCGAGGAAACCCTACTTGGTCATTATAAATCAAGAATGAAGGCAGAAGAAAGAGAGTTTTTTAGTTTATGTAGCTCAGTCTAGTTTTAGCATGTCGTTTTGATTAAATTCTCATTTTCTATTGTAATTTTTAGTTCTAAAGTTGTAATTTTAAGTATCTCAGTGTAATTCAAACTTGTTTCAAGTCTCAAATTCAGTTAACTTTTTAGAATCTAGTTTTTACCATTTTAATGTGAAATACCATTTCAACTCTAAAGCTGTTAAAAGAGGTTGAGCACTGTTACTTAAGCTTACTTAAGCCCCTTTACAAGTTCCTACAAGCTCAAATTAGCATTTAAAACAGTTTTACTAAAATACTAGAAAAATACAAAAAAAAAATTAGAGTAAAAATAAAAAAAATACAGGATCAAGAAGAAGATGAGCTTTGGGAACGGTACATTGTGGATGGCTGGTCTAGAACTCCATGGGGAGTAATAGGAAGTGGTTTTAGATCCTTGGTTCACTTGGTTTAAGCTGGAAGCCCTTGTAAGCTAAATTTCAACTGTTGCTTTTTACTACTCAATTGATAGCTTATTGCTTATGATTGTTCCTTTATGCTTATATGGTATGGTTATGTGAGATTAATTCCTAGTCTGTACACTTAGTTCATTAGAATTCAATTGTTGCTCAGTTTGTCATCTTCACTACACTTTTAACATAATCTTGGTTATTAGGTTGTGAGTGTTATTATAGGTGTTCATATGCCTATTTCAGCTTTTTATATCACCACATGCCTGTGTGAATCAGTTTCTAGGTCCAAAACCTCAAATTGCCTTGAAAATATCCTTTTCAAGATTGTAGAGGGGTGTTTGGTTCTGCTGTGTATTAGGTGATCATGCTTGTTTTTGCTGTTGCATTTGGTTCTTATAGTTCTCATTAGGTAAGATTAGGCTAGTCAAACCATAAACTCAGTAGGTTATTAGTAAAATAGTCAAAATCTTAGTTTAAGCTTTATTGGCCATTCACTGTTGGAGTTTAAGTTGCATCATCACTAATTTTAGTTAAACAAGTTGTTAATTTAGCTTATTGTAGTCTCATTATTGCTTATAATCTTGTTTTCAGTAACTAGGATCCAATCAAGTCTCAAAAAAGTCAACTGAGCTTGAAAATCAAAAAGTCAAAAGTCTCACAAAAAAGTTTTTTGAATAAACTTCAGAATTTCATACAGAGCTTAATATGAGGAATTGAGTTTTGTACTTTAGGATTATCAATATTTGGTTGCTTGTCTTGTTATGGTATTTTTCATGATTTTTGATTAGCCATCTAAACTGCTTATTGGTGCTCATCTTTAAGGCTGTTTTTCTATAGATTGCTCTGCACACAGTTTTTTAGTTACTTTCATAAGTTCATAAAAAGCTCATAACTTTGAGTTAGCTTGTGTTATTTGGTTATTTGTGAAGTTTATCCAGCTGTATCAAAGTTTTAGGGGTCATTTTGTACTTAGCAGCTTATTTGATAAGCCTGCAAGAGGCTTTTAGCTTGTCCCAATTTTCTAAGTTCACTGATTCATCAGTGTACTTGTACACTTTCATAAGCCCCTCACAAGCTCTCCTGTGGGTTCCACAGTGTGAGCTTGGGTTTTTTGGAAAGCCCACCCACCAAACTCAAAGGTTCCAAGTTCTAATTGTCCATTCCAGCTTATTTGATAAGCTAAATTTGGCCATAGAGAAGCTTGCAGGCCTGTTTGGTATAAGGCAATTTGGAATTGCTTATTTGTTTTTATTGGCTTATTCTGTTGTTGTTTCTTGTTGATTTAAGTTCAATTAATCCTATTCCCAGCTTTTGTGAACTGTTCAGCTTTTTGTGAGCTTATTTGAGCTTAATTCTCATTTCCTAGCTTAACATTCAACCTGTTAAGTTCATAAGCCCACCAACTGCTTATTTTCCAGTTCCATCAAAGTTGTTTTCACAAAAGTTTTCCAATTTCAGTTATAAAATAGTTTTGTAAGAAGAAAATCCAAAAATCATCATTTTTAATTTAAGTGATAGTTTCTATTTAATATAGTTTAATTTTTCATTTTTCTTTTTACATTTTTGTTAAGTACCAATATGTTTTTATATCCTTCTTAAATTCTCAGTAGCTTAAAGTATTTTTAGGAATTTTTCTAGACTTTTCACTTTCCATTTAGTATTTATTAAAATTTAATTTAGTTTAATAAGTAGTTAAATAGTAATTAATTAATTAGATAATGAGTGTTAAAAATAGATTTTCAGTTTTAAAATGAGTTCTATAATATTTTAGATTTTTCCAAATTTATTTTGCATTTTTCCAAGTTGTCTTCCTATTTATTTTCTTTTTAGTTAATTTTAATTAGTAATAAATCTTAATTAATCCATAATAATTAATTAAAAAGTCAAAAAAAAAATATTTTTCTTTTTCTTAAAATTTTCTTTTGTCATTAGGATTGTAAAAATATGTTTTTCATCATCGAGGTGTTTTTAGATTCCCATTTTCACTTTTATTTTCGTACGCAGACGTTTAATTAAACGTAAACGTACATTTTTAGATTTGTAAACGTTTCCAGATTTCCAGTAATCATTTGTAGTGTTTGTTCATCATTTTCACTTATAATTTGTAGTTTAATTCCTATCAATCTTTTTTTACCAATCCTCGTTTCATAAACGCTTGATCTCAAAATCGTTTTCTACACCATTTCACGCTTCGTCGGGACATAACGACCCGGGAAGAACTCCTATACTCTCCTTGGTGCATTGTGCCTTTTCTAGTTTGACTTTTGTTGACCAAATCCTTGGTTGACTTTAGTTGACTGTTTAGACCCAATCAGACCTTCACTACCAACTTCAACAACTGCTGCAAGCAACTCAGCCTTTAACTCCAGCATAACCGTTTCATCAATTCAGCCTGTGAGTCATTGATGTACTATGGATCTTGTACTTGATGGCATCTTTACAGTTAGGGTTTCACTCGTTTTTCAATCTAGGGAAAAATTAAAATTCAAGCCCTAACTTGCAACTAAACCGAATTAATAACAAGGCTAGTGATATCTACACATATATATTTACTTCACACACATAAAATATAGTGGGAGGAGTGTGGGACCATTAGGCTCATACACGCAAATTTTATGTGTATGAAGTAAATATATATGTGTAGATATCATTAGCCTAATAACAATTATTGATTGTAATTGAACAAAGAATGTACTCATTGTATAGAAAACGTGTTTTCGGTTTGGAAACGGATCGAGAATTACAAAAGGTGAAAATTGAACCTGTTTTCAATTGGATGAATTTGGCCGAAATTTTATCGGAAATGATTAAATTAAGTGTGTTTAAAGGTTTTAACGGTTTTTTATAAGGGTGTATGATGTCGGAATAAACCGCTCTAATACCAATTGGTATATTCTTCCATATAATTAACAACTAATTGAAGAAGAAATATTACGTAATTGATCAAATCACACATTTACATTGCACAGTTAAGTGTTACAATGATCAGTTATACGAGTACAAGAGAAGAGATAATTTGTTACGAGAGAAATGATTGGCTAATCAACAAGAGAAGTGAAATGCGATTTATACACGAGAAAATTGAGTAACTAACTTTCCCGCCAAAATCTTGGTTTTTCACTCTTTTTTTAACTCCCGCGTGCAAGTCACGTGTTCTTATTTAAACTCATATTACACACCCCAAATAAATTTGATACTTCAATTCTTCTATTCATTCTTTAGGGTAGAGATGGTGAGGTAATCGAGGCTTAGCGACCGCCACCAGTGGCTTAGCCAAGCAAGACTCACCATTACTTTCCGCAAGGTCAACTGAAGACAAATTACACGGCAATCCCCAAGAGAACCCTTGAACCATTCTAGCTAACAACATTGTGGTGATCGTCGAGCCCAACACCACTCCAGGGCAGCCACGTTTCCCGGTGCTAAACGAAATCATCGTCAAATCATCATCGGAAAGAACAACTTGGTTTTCTTCCCAAGTTAGATGCCTCTCTGGTTCAAACCGCAATGGATCCTCCCAAACATCTGGATTTCTTCCCAAACCACGTCGACTGAGCATTACATGACTACCCCTGGGTATAAAGTAACCTGCAACAGTGGTATTCATAATAGGAACATGGGGTGGATTAAGTGGCGCAAAAGGGTGCAACCTAAAGCACTCCTTGATACATGCCTTTAAGTAGTTGAGTTGGGGTAGGTCTCGCTCTTCTACTAGCCGATTGCGACCTACTACCTTGTCCAGCTCTTTCACAGCTCTTTCTAGGAGCACGGGTTCATTAATCATCTCTGCCATTGCCCATTCAACTGCGTTAGATGGATTATCGATTGTGGCAATCATTAGTTCCTGAAGTTATATAAGACACGAATAAGATGGCTGAAATCAATACTCATATAAAAATAACTGATATGTGTAAAAGCAATGTGATATAAAAAATCGATATTCATGTACAAATATGGAATTTTGTTGGAAACGAAAGTTTAAAGAGTTGCATGTGCATGTGCAAACAGTGAGTAGCTTACAATAATCTGGGCTTTTATCTCATTTGGCGTTAGCTTAGGGTTTTCATGTGTAATAAGAGCATCAAGTAGATCAGATGTTTCCCTTCTAGCACCTCTTTCCCACATTCGAATACGTTCATCGACCAATGGATCCTGATACTTTCGGATAATTTCTAGTGCTTTCCTCGTCTTCTTTTCATGGCCATCAATATCAATTTTGCCTCTCAACCATGGGAAATAATCAGTGATGCAGAATGCATATAGATACTTGAGGATGGTAAAAAGAGCAGTTAGATGTGCACATTCTTCTTCACCTGACCCTCCAGCTTCCATTCCATCCCCAAATACTCTTGTCCCGAAAACAATTTTCGTCATCAAATTTGCACAAAAATGTCTGCTCACGATTCTTATGTTTATAAGGCCCCCATCAACAACATTTTCTTGCTTTGCAATTTGATTGCATATGTAACTAAGCAAGTGATCGGCTTCTTCATTTCTTTTTGGTTCGAGCCATCTGTGTGATTGAGAGGAGAGCAAGTGCTGGTGTAAGACTTTTCTCATCTTTCTCCATTGATCTCCAAATGGTGCCAATATAGCTGAGCGATAGCCATTACTTACAAGCTCGGCTGATAATATTTCAGGCCTTGATATGAATATATCGTCTTGCTTATGAAGGAACTCACATGCGAGTTCTGGAGATGTTACAATGATAACATGGGTCGAAGGTCCTAGCCGGATGCAAAGGATTTGGGTCTTGAACTTCTCCATGAGCTTCTCGATCCACTTGATAATCGGTTGCTTCAGGAGGAGCTGATTTAGTAACATTTGGATTATGCATCCGACATATGGCAAAGGGGTTGGACCAGGTGGTAGTGGATGTGGGTTGCTTGGTTTCTTGCTTGGACATATGGCAGCAAAGACTAATACAATAACAAGGACAATGATGATTGAAGAGATCATGGTTAAATTAAGAGAAAAAAGTTGAAGATATATTCAAAAAGATGTTAAGGGATGGTTTAAATAGTGAAATAGGCCAGAAGTACTTACAATATAATGTGAACATCACAATTAGTTTGTTAGGAATATTTTATGTAGAATTTTATGGTCTTCGTGGCCATAATATTTTAGTATGAATTATTAGAATAAATTACTCACATAGATGATATACTTGTTGCAATTTCGTCATCAAATTTACTCCGTTGTATAGCTGACATCATACACAGATTGACAGAGACTAATAATCACATGCAAAAACACAAGAAAACAAACTAATACTGGTTTAGGTTCATATTTATTGGTTCCATCAAGTAAACGATAAAACAAATGCTGATTAGGGCATCTACAGTGGGTTTAAGGCATCTTCACTAATAATGTATAACATAGTTGTTAAGATCGTGATCTTAATATTAGGATCTTACGATTTTACGATTGTACAAAGCAAAAACAATTCGGATCCTACGTAGGATCTTAACAAGCTTAAGATCTTATATGATCCCGATCTTGACTATAGGATCTTAAGATCTACTCCGATCCAATCTTACTTTTCTCGAACCGCAAACTAAAAAACTACTAATTTATTATTTATGTTTTTATATATTTTAAAAAACAACATGTGATTCTTCTTAAAAAACGAAAACAATCTTAAATAAGATTTCGATCTTAAAAACCTTGCTGTATAATATTCGAATTGACAAGTACAGTGACATGCGGTATCCGTCCAATTTTGCCACATATTTAGAGCATATACAATGGGATTAGTTGGCCAAATTTGATAGAACAAGAAAAAAAATGTTGGCGTTGTTGAAAACATTGGGACAGGTTCCACATCGATAGGGCTACAACTTGAACTCCTTCATTAACTGTAATTTACTAGCTAATTCAAGTGGTGATATTGATATAAGTTTATGAGATATATAATCAAAAGAAATCTATGTTCCTTCAGAAAAATTTCACTTCGCTTAAGCACTAAATGTTGAACGTAGATGAAATGTGTGGTTGTGGTTTCTTCTCAATTCTCACCATTCTCATTTTAGTTTTTTCTTCTCATTTGATCATAAAACATTATCAATAATCATTTTATTAGTGAAATTGTCCCAAATAAAATTTTATCCGTTGAAGAATTGCGAAAAAGAAGAAACATATATAATCAGAAAATATTGCTCGTCGAGAATTATAACTAGATGGTATCAACCGCCGCAACGCGGGGTACCTACTAGTATTTCTAAATAAGGGTGCTCATCGGGCGAAAACCGGACCGGACCGAGAAAAACCAGACCGGACCGAGACCGAATCCGGCAAAAAACCTAGACCAAGACCGGACCGAATGTGGTCGGTCCGGTCCGGTCTCGGTCCAAATAGGCTAAATGTCCGGTTTTTAAGCCGGACCGGACCGAGACCGAAGTTATGAAAAACCCTAGACTGAGACCGGACCGAATGTGGTAGGTCCGGTCCGGTCCATCCGGTCCGTTTGCTCACCCCTATTTCTAAAGGCTCTCATATTGTTTAACAACCAATGGTGTGTTTGGAAAAAGTAGCTATAGTAGTGAACAATAGCTGTGGGCAATAGCTATCAGCAATNTTTGGTAACGTAGCTATAGATGGAATAATAATGTGTAAAATGACGTAATTTTGTATCACCACAACTCCTTAATGCTCAACACTTTTAAATGCCACTTCATGGATCATTGAAAAATTAGCATTTCGAAAAAAAAAAAATACTTGCTGTTTGCCAAACAAAAATTAAAAGCATGACTGATCAACGCTCATCGCTCTTAAATGCTCCCAAATGCAATGCGCTAAACACACCTCAAAGCTTTTTTTCAAACTAACTGTCATTCTACAAAAATTAAGATTAGATTCCTCGTTAGCTTGCACCGAAACATTGCGCCAACTGGTTGAAAGTTTCATTAGCACATATGCTGAGGCGGAGCCACCATGGGGGCAGAGTGAGCAGATGTCAGTCACAAAAAAAATTATAGTTTAAAATTTTGAATTTTTGAGATATTTTCTTGATTTACCCCTAGAAAGTGTCTACCTTCTCTTATTGAAAGTGAAAAACAGTTTTTCATAAGTTTTTATTATGTAAAGCACGTTTTATTTTATTGGAATGATGATTGATAATGAAGACAACGCTATGAAAGAAGATGAAGAGCAATACTAGATGTATAATATTTTCTTTTGGTACATATATAATTTGAAGCGAGCCCGCCCATCATACAGGTTATGAAGCTAGTGTATAAATATATGTGTATTCGACATTCGTCCATTATTTGTTTCAATAGTAGTGTATAATATGATAAAGAAGAAGCATTTTTTTTTCTTTTGTTTTGTAGTGGTGGGTCACGTGGATGACAAAAAGAAAAGAAAACTCTAGATGTCCAATTTGAATATGAGAGTTATTGGTTGGGGAGGTGATTCGCACACTTCAAAATCTTATTGGGACACTCTAATGTACAAGCAGTTAAAGACAGTGTTAATAGTGTATAAGTATTTAATGCACAAATGAAGTTTCCCAATCAATTTTAAAAGTGTGCAAATCAATTTCCTATTTGTTGGTTTGTTTTGAGAGTAAACTTAATTTTTGATAGATGTAGCCCGCAGGCGTCGTTTTCTTCAGAAAATTTTGGTTTGACAACTAGGATTGCCCTTTTCAATTTCGTAGAGTCATCAAAACGATTTTTGCAATTTACTCCATTTGAACCAACCCCAACCCACCCCCCTCGTGGAATTTTTTCTGGCAAGTTGTTATAATATTGATTTATCTCTCACATGACACGTCCGAGAAGCATGGTTTGGGGCATTTGAGATTATCGGCTACCTTGTTATTGACTTGTAAAAAGGTTACTCGTACAAATAAAGATTCATTTTCCTTTCTGAATTTATGTTATTGATTGCAAGTCAAGTCCATGTAAGAAGGCCCGCTGGATCTATCCAAATGAAAGCCAGTTAGGCTTCACATGAAATCATGCAAAGGAGATGTGCAACCAGTCAATCATGCTATGCATACCTTGCAACCAATCGGCCAATCACGCTATCCTTACCTTTCAACCAAGCCATTCGATTTCGCTTCTGCATCTTTGGAAATATTAACATATATACTCAAGTCTCTAAGTAGATTTTTTGAAAGGACACACTATATCTTATTAAGCAGGGGGTATACTATTAGGATGATACACAAAATCAACAAACAATTATTTTGACATAGATGAATTTTAGGAAAAAGTTATTTCTAAAATGGAATAAATTAAGAAATTTGTTAGTATCCTAGATATAGTTGGTTGAACTACACATGAGTCAAGGAGGGGATTGTGTTTGTGGGCAACTATCTTAGCGAGTTGTTATGATATTGATTTATCTCCCACATGACACGTCCGAGAAGTATGCATGGTTTGGGGCATTTGAGATTATCGACTACTTTGAAACAAATTATTATGTGGGTTCGGTTTAGGAGAATGTCAATCCGAGATGGTGATTTGAGATTCCACGTCTAAACCACAAACACTTTGCTTCCTTATTAACATCTATAAAGTTAATAAAATCATACATTTTGCAACCAAAGTTTCTGTTAGCCTATAAATGCATCTCAACTTGTATTAGTTTTTCACATTAAGTATATCCGACTCTTAATTTGGGATGGAAACAGAGAATGTTATGATAAGAATAATAAACACTAAGGCAAATGCTAGAGATACTCCATATACTAATGAAATTAACTCATTACGTTTCTCTACTTCCGAAAAACTCATTATGCTTTATTTAGTATGATTTCAGTTGTCATTCCACTTAATCAATGGGGAAGCATAGTGAGTTTAAGGACATAACTCTAATAATTTAACAATTTAAATGACGTTAAACTCAAATGTCATCGATACATTGAGCTAACACGAAGCTATCTTGGAAGATTAAAACTTGAAGATGTTGCAAAAACATAATTAGTATACTTCTACTTTAAAACCTAAGATTATAACATCGGCATACATATAAGAACAATCTATAAACTCACAACATTCTATCGAATTAACATTGAGAGTCTATANTTTTTTTTTTTTTTTTTTTTTTTTTTTTTTTTTTTTTTTTTTTTTTTTTTTTTTTTTCATTAGTGCATATAGAGGAATGACAACAGAAATCATACGAAACAAATTAAGTAAATAGAGAATTTATAGTTTTGTGCAGAAGTTGTGAATATAGTATTTCCTTTAACAACAAAGAATCACCAGAACATTGTTCATAAAGCTTACATATTTTATTCAATAAATGATTATCAGCGTGTACAATAAGCAACTATTTCTCACATAACATCTAAGTATCTATTGGCCCAAATGAGTAAAAGACATCTATAACTTCTTCAATGCCAGCCACTACATATATGAGCAGATTCCATAACCTAAAAAAATAATGCAAAAGATATCCAATTAAGCAAACAAATGTGTACATACTGAATACAAATGTGAAATCGACTCTTTTGGTAACGTTGGATGACTTACTTGGGTCACTGATAGTCACGAGACCCGAATTTTCAAAATTACAGTTCCAAACGTTTCTTCCTTGGGACTGATAGTAAGAGTTCATAGCTATAGAGGCATGGTTGATTAAATTATTGGGGATATAGCAAGCACCACCCCTTTGCAGGATACTACAGTCAACTTTTGAGCACACGAAATTTATATTCTCTAATAGAGTCGCTTGGGTCGCTGATGGCTTTGCAACACACCAAGTTTTCTACAATTACAACAAAAGCTCATGGCAAACTTCAGTACATTTTCACTGTAATAAACTAATCATAACACCATTGATGTTAGTACAGTTACAGATGCAAAGCTCGTTAGTCTTCACGATTTGCATAAATAGTAAAATGAGTAAGATTAATGAGATTAGAAATATTGATTTATATATACCTGAGCATTAAGCACTCTCAAAGTCCCAACTACAAAACAACACATTCAGAAGAATAAAAAGGTTTAAGTTTTAATCATAAGTATAGATTAGTAAACGTTACCAATAAATGTTAATTTAAAGAAACTCTGAAATGGGAACAACTTGCACTGAAATGTCGTTGAGGGGTGTTTCAGTGTTTGGTATTGTGCTTTGATGTAATTGTATGATATAAATAATGAGAATCATGTGTAACAAATGTGTTGCAAAAGGTAGGTTTTGTATATGTTTATGCTTTTTGAAGTTGTGATGATAAAATAATTTGTAGCCTTTATGAATGCACATGCAAAATAATGACTACTAAATAATCTCATACTCAAAACCAGTGTATGTTGTTATCTGCTCTCTGCTAATCAGAGTTCTCAATATGCACGAGTACTATAAACTCATTACTTGAAACTTAAAAACAAAAACATCTCATAATCGGTTTTAAAACACAATTCCAAACAGTCCAACTACACTAGACAAGCGCCCTAAACATTTCTTGAGCAGGGGCAAGAAGATAAACTACCTGAAAGGATGGACAGCAGGAGGATGAAAACAGAAGCAGATACTTTCATAGCCATTGGATAATATTTGATCTCCTGTTTTAATGTCTGTATGAGGAACCAAAACATGGTATTTATTTGAAGTCTTGAGGGGTATGTTTGGCAAACAAGATTATTTAGAGATTATGCTTATTTTGCTACTTAAATTATAAACTTGTTTGGCAGGCATAACTTATAAGGTTATAAGAGATTATAAAAAATTAATCCTCTATAATCTCTGAAAATCAAATGTTGCTTCATGTTGCTTATAAAAAAGAATCTCTTTTTATATTATACCTCTCCATCTCAATCTACAGCTCCATCTTCAGTTCCAACAACAGTTACTTTTGCCAAACATACCCTAAACCAAAACAATATAAAGATAAAAGAATAAAAGAAAAAGGGTATGTAGATTTCAATTATTTTACTTTACAGCTCCATTTGTTCCAAATGTATTTTACCCATGCATAAATATTGGTACTTTTTATGAGATTTAATCTCATTCACTTTATACCATAATGTTTATGAGAAAAGAAAGAAACTTTAATATTGAGTATACATCAAATTTCATTTTTATGGGTATATGCATGTCATGGTCCATTGTATACACTTATTGTCAGGCCAAAAGTTTGTCCAGTTGTCTTTAAGTGTATTTAAACATAAAATAACCTGAGTTAAGTTTACTCTCAGATATGAAATTAGAGAGTGTTGTATAAAGCTCTGTCAGCGACTAGCTTTTAGGGACGTCGAAGACCAACTGAAGATAAACTTTACCTCGCTGATGCGGTATCAGCGAGTAAAGTACGCGAGCTGAAAATAACATTCGAGTCAGTGAGATGATATGACCCGGTTAGGGGTTGTATCGGGATAGGGCACCACTTCAAGCGTGTGCTGGCTCCGTCAGAAATTAGAAGAAAAGAACTAGAGATTTGTTTATCATAAACTTTGATTGATTTCTTATAATAAATGCTTACAAGAGTATTTATAAGACAAAGTAAACCCTAAGACCTAAATAAGCCATGGGCTCGGCCCAGGCGTATCATTCCCCACTCCTTCAAAACCACCTTGCTCTCAAGGTGTTGTCTTAAAACATTCTTAATTGACTTTCCTAAATAAAAATGAAAACAGTCCTAAACAAAGACATATAAATAAAGATAGATTATATGACATAATCTTTATGCCATACGTTTCGACTTCTTGAGTCGTTTGGGCAGTCCGCCCTCCTACAACATTGGCGTAATCCGGGATCCCATAATCTTCTTTGAATTGTAGTCTTCGCCTTTTTCTTCTTTCGTAATCCTTTGTCTTGGACATAGCACAACACCATTCTTCCGTCTTCCGCTACCCATGCCATAACACTCCCCACTCCTTCAAAGATCACCTTGCCCTCAAGGTGATACGAAGAATATGCAGATTGAGAAGCCGTTAATTCCTAGCTTAAATTCNGAGCAGCTTCCATAACCTACAAAAATAATGCAAAGATATCTATTTAAGCACACAAATGTGTAAATATTGAACACAGATGTGAAATAGACGTTGATGACTTACTTGGATCACTGATAGTTAGTAGACCCGAATTTTTGAAATTACAGTTCCAAACGTTTCTTCCTTGTGACTGATAGTACGAATTCATAGCTATAGAGGCATGGTTGATTAGATTATCGGGGGTATAGCAAGCACCACCCTTTTGCAGACAACTGCAGTCAACTTTTGAGCACGCGAAATTTATATTCTCTAAAAGAGTTGCTTGGCTCGCTGATGGCTTTGCAACACACCAAGTTTTCTACAATTACAACAAAATAGCATGCCCAACTTTAGTACATTTTCACAGTAATAAACTAACCATAACACCTGTCTTTTTTAGTATTGTTACTAATGTAAAAGCGTAAGTTAGCCTTCACGATTTGCATAGAAAATAGTAGAATGAGCAAGACTAATGAGATTAGAAATACCTGAGCATTAATCACTCTGAAAGTCCCAACTGCAGAACAATACATTCAGAAAAATAGAAAAAAAAAATTAGCATTTAACCATGAAATGTGAGTTAGCAATGCTTATCAATAAAAGTTAATGTAAAGGAAATCTGAAATGGAAACAGCTTGCACTGACATGTCATTGAGGGATTTTTTGGCATTGTGTTTTTAATAATTATATGATATGAAATAATGAGAATCATGTGTCACAAATGAGCTGCGGAAGGTAGTTTTTGGATATGTTTATGCTCTTTGAAGTTGTAATGATAGAATAAATCGTCACATTTATGAATGTACATGCAACATAAGGGACTACTAAATAATCACATACTCATATTCAGTGTATGTTGTTATCTACTCACACGCTCACAACTAATCAAAGTTTCAATATACACGAGTACCGTAAACTCATTACTTGAAACTTGAAGATGAAAACATCTCATTATCGGTTTCAAAACACCATGCCAAACAGTCCAACAACACTAGACAAGCTGCCTAATACATATCTTGAGCAGGGGCAAGAAGATAATCTACCTGAGAGGATGATGGACAGCAGGAGGATGAAAACAGAAGCAGATACTTTCATAGCCATTTGATGATGTTTGATCTCCTGTTTTGATGTCTGTATGAGGAACCAAAACAAAGTATTTATTACAAGTCTTTGAGGGTCTAAACCAAAAGATATATAAGCATAAAAGAATAAAAGAAGAAGGGTTTGTAGATTTCAATATTACTTTACAGCTCCATTTGTTCCAAGCATATGCACCCATGCATAAATATCGGCCCTTTTTATGAGATTTAATCTCATTCACTTTAGACCATGATGTTTTTGAGAAAAGAAAGCAACTTTAATATTGGGTATGCATCAACTTTGATTTCTATGGGTATATGCATGTCATGGTCCATTGTATGTAGGTTATTCTACATGGTAACTTTAATTGTCAATATGAATGTCATGATCTAATTAACCAGTATATAATCAATAATTTATAAGTTCTTAGAGAAATATATATGGAGATGCAAAAAATTGTAACAGTGGGTGTCAACTAACAAGGTGAAGTGAATTGAGATCCACAATAATATTGATGAATTTGATGTATTCTAAAAGGAAAAAAGAGATTGAGGAACTTTAGGTCATGTGAGTTTAGAAAATCTAAAAGAAGTACTTCAAAGCCATGTGCCTTCTACATCACAGTCCTTCCTAGGTTGCATAAAATCATTGATTATATATATATATATATAAAAGAGAAAAGTTCAATACGAAACAACATTTATCTAAAAAAACAAATAACAAGATCTCAACCATCCATCCTTTTTTCATCCAATGGTTTAGATTAAAATACACAAATATACTGAGGGTTATTTTAGTCATTCCTTGCTTTCTACCTAACCCCCTAAACACACACTCACACTCATCTCTCTCACACTCATCTCTCACTTCTCACAAAACACTACTCCCTCCGTCCCAAAATTATTGTCCACAGACAAAAAATACACAGTTTAAGAAAAGTGCATTAATTACTGCTTTGGTTTCTACGAAATCCAACAAAAGACAATTTTAACCTTTGACAATTAATTAATGTGTTCTTTTAGTTTTGTAAATATCAATTTTAATTAAGGGCAATATAGTAAACTTAAACAAATGTAACTACCATTTTTAGTAGTGGACAATAATTTGGGACATCCAAAAAAGGAATAGTGGACAATAAAATTGGGACGGAGGTAGTATCATTTTTCAAAGCACCAAAACTTCCACCTCCACCGGACTCCTCCTCCACCGCCGGATCTCACCACCATCCAACGTCACCTCCACCGAAACCAATCCCTCTTGGTTTAGTGACTAGGACTGTTATTGTGTTAGATATTTGATGAAGTATCGGAATTTTATGATTAGTGTTGATTACATGTACTATACAATGTTGCTAAGCCAAGACTCGACTCAACTTAAGCTAAAAATGAAATAACAAAAACATAAACAAACATAAAAAGAAACGGGATGGTAGTCCGTATGTTTTTTCTACTTCTCTTTTTCTTTTTTTTTCTTTTTTTTTTTTACTTTTCTTGATTTTTTCGATTTTTTTTGCATACACTCTTGCCCTACAATCCAAAATAATACATCGTAGGGGCCTCGGTTCTGCCCTTACACTTGAACTTTTACATACTTTACAAATAACTAATCTAATGACTCGAATTAAGATAATCGAAAAACTTGAAGTAGTTTTTAAAATATTTAGCACATATGGGGGTAATAATGTTGTTCTTCCCCATTACTCCATTAAACTAGTACTTTACCCATGAGTCCCAATCGTCCCAAAACAATATGTACAAGATATGACTCGACTTAGCAACCATGTAATCAATTAGATAATTAACAAAGGGTTTAACACAAATGTTGTCACAATAATGCACTAAAGATGAGTGCATACAAGGTAGGCTAAGGCGATTTGGGTGTACATTTAAGTGGGGTGTAACAAATTCTCACTTTGAGTAGGATGCTCAAAGGTCGAAATGAAAAGATAGGCTCAGAGCGGTGTACTAGGGGTATCGTGTACCAAAAATGGGTACAACGCAAAGGGTGTGGGAGAATTACTTGACCAATGTAGCCAACGTAATTATAACAAAAACACGGGTGTAAAACAAGGGATTAATCCTAATGCCTCTTATCATGTAGTAGATCTAACTACACGAATGTAGTCTTACTTGTGGATTTGAGATGGTCCTAACGCAAGTTCTAGAATCTAAGTGCTACCGGTACACACATCATAGCATAAATGCTTTTCCTACCAATTTTAGGGGCGAACCTCACATATTTGGGGTGGAAAAGTTTTTTAGTGGTACGGTTTTTTGTGCTAGTCATATAATTTTCTATCCATGAGACGCTTATTAGGACCAAAGTTTCACTTCTAAATGTTGTAAAAAATTTTAAATTGGTGCTAAAATTGCCCTAACAAATATTTCTCTCGGTTTTATTACAAATTTACTATCAAACAAACAAAAATCAAGCGCAATTGCATTCTCTAAAGTATCTTCCTTTTCCCCCCCTTACACTTAAACCGAACATTGTCCCCAATGTTCACATAAAAGATGTAAAAGTAATGAAAATGAAAGAATGAAACAAATACTCCCCTGATTCGTTTGGTGTGGATAGTGAGGTAACATGGTTAGATCTTCTTCCAATAAAGATGAACGCTCAAAGCTACTCTTACGAAATATAAATCATCTCCTTGTCCAAAATAACCTGTTAACCTGAAAAAAAAACAATAAAGGGAACCTCGCGTAAAATCGGCGGTATAATCTACAATAGGATATAATGCTTGTGGAATGAATGTTTTTGCGGAATTCCTGGAGATTATAAGTTAGAGAATTAACAAAACTTTTTATGATTCCGGAAGAAAAACAAAACTTTCAAAAATTTCAGAAAATTACTGCCTGACGCCGTCAGGTTGTAAGGCCTGACGCCGTAAAAAATGATCTGACGGAATTCTCATGTTAAGTTTCCGGAAGATTTTTGAAAAAACTATACCTTACTTCCTGGAATTCCTGCAACAACATCATTATGACTCGATACAAGCATTTGACTCAAACAAGTACTAATATGCATGTAAATTTACATTGTTATGATTCATGTTCATTCGTTCTTATAAACCGATTTAGATTTCCCTTACACTTATCTTTTGCAAAATACCTTTATGTGTAGTTAAGACGAGGTTAAAAACAAAATAAAGCATTTTCACAAATTATTCGAAACATGAAAATTAAACAATTATGATTAAGCATATATGACACAAACAAACAAATAAAATAAAAACATCAAACAATTAAAAACATGGGTTGGGTTGCCTCCCAACAAGTGCTTGTTTTTGTTCGAGTCACGAGCCTGACTCTACCCTTATTTACCGGAAATAGGGGAGGTTTTCTCCACACTTAGGATTAAGTGCGGGTGAAAGTAGCAATACACACCCTTAGGGTGGAAATCTGCCACGTGAGGTGAAGGGGGTGGGTGAATGGCTTCCTTCATCCTAAAACTACCCGGATAATAAGGGTTGATGAGTGGTTCGGTTCCTCTTTTGTCTCCTAAAAATATATCTAAGGATGGAAAGTTGTGTAAAGATTGAGGTTCCGGTTCATCAACATTAGGAAATTCCCTAGAACTGAGAGTAAGGTTATCACTATAAGTATTCAAACCTGTATCCTCTAGTGGTGCTTGGTCCAAGGGTTCTACCTCCATTGGGTTTCCTAAAGTCTCTTCTACTTCTTCCGGGTAAGTCACGGGCGGTGTGTGTGCCTCAAATGATGGTAGGACTTGTGGGGTATTTAGCGGGCTTACAAGATCATCAATGTGTTCATCCTGTATTATGGTAGTGCCTAACCATGACATGCAGCTAGGTGGCTCAACTATACCCTCATCCCCAAACAAACTTGTTTCATGATCCTTGAAATTTATGTTCACTTGACTTGTACTAACATTTGTTGGGTTGTCTACTCTATAATAATATTGGGCACAATATTCTATGGCATCCCATGCTTCTTCAGCATTTAATTCCTTAAGGTCCCAATTGGCAAAATCGTTAATGCACATTTGGTCATATCGGTTGACACGATCATAAAAGATTTGGGTTAGGGATGCTAAATCGAAACTATGATGAGGGACTATTCGGAGTAAATTTTTAAAACGAGTCCATGCATCATATATGGGTTCATCTCGATATTGGTTATGTAGAACTTATAATGATATAAATCAAAGTTAGGATTTCATTTAACATGTATAATGTATAGTATATTTAAGACCTTAGTTTATTAAGTATTGTATGGGTCGAATTGTAAATAAATGGATGGGTCAAAATGGCGCCAAACCATTTGACATTTAATTTAGGTAAAACAGTTATTGTCCAAACATTGAAACTTTTGGAAATAATTGTCTAGTGTAAGGTTGTGTCGTTTGAGGGAAAGATTGTGTCCCTTGAACATGTATAAATATGTCCTCTTACAGAGAACATATTAACACAATATTAGTATCAGTAAAAGTCTTTGTTTTATCAGATTACTTTGTTGTTATTTTTACCACGTTTCATATATTCACTTTACCCAAACACTGCCTTAAATATGTCACACTACAATCACATATTTTAATCATCAAATGTTGGCAAACGCCCTGTGAACAAATGGTATCAGAGCCAAGGCTCTAGATCATGGGAATTGCCAACAACACAGATTGATAGAGGGTTCCACTCAGGAAGATACTTGCTCAGGGAAACACCCAAACGCATTCATCAATGGAGTGCAAGAAGAAAGAGCATTTCTCCCAAGGGGAAAGAAATGTTAGCCAAGAAAGTATTGGAGAACCAGGCATACAATGATGCCAAGTCAAAAACTACACAGAAGGAAGAGAGGGTGAGATCAAAGAGAGACAAGAGATCAAAATGCTTCATATGCAGAGAGAAGGGACATGCCTTTTGGGCATGTGAGAGTAGGAAAAAGATTGCAGTGGCTGAGTCAAATCAAGATTTTGTTACTACATCACAAATTCTTGAAGAAGAGGTTAGATATCCAGAGACTGTGCACATAAAGGGAGACTACATGTTATCAGGATCAAACTTGAAGACATGGGATGAAGTATGGTATATAAGCAACCAATACAAATTCCATTTCTGTCCAAAAAGGAAGTTGTTCAAGCAAATTAATTACAAATTTAAGATGATTGGAAAGGAGGAGACAGAGAAGAAATTTATTTTTTCATATGGGATAGGAGATGTTGCAGTAAACACAGATGATGGAGAAATCATAATCTCAAATGTTCAGTATACACCAGAAGTATCACTAAACATCTTGAGTTATGATTTGTTGGAAGAGCAGGGGTACTTGGTTAAGACAAATAACAACATATGTAAGATCAAGTATATGTATGAGGAGGCCATGACAGGGAAACAGGAAGCAATGGAAAAGGAGAATTTGGATCTGGTTTGGGGGCCAAAGCATATAATTGCAGACCACAACAAGTATCTAGATGATTATTATGAATCATTAGATCCAAAAGAAGAATGTTCCTTAGTCAAAGGCCTGGAAGATTTAGATCCAAACAGAGAAGACTCACATGACTATATTGATACAGATTTCATCAGTTGGAATGGAACACTATATGCATTGAAAGTAAACTCTTTCAACAGGTTTCTTTCTTTTATAAATTTGATTAAGAAAGATGATATAGTATATAGAAATTGGGATGTGTTCAGTGAGAAGTTTATAGACATGTTAAAATGGTTTTACTTGGTGTACTTAAATTATGATCATCTAGACATGATACCACCAAGTATAGGATGTTTCAAGATAAACTTACTTGCACTGCACAAAGTGGTACAAAGTTTTGGAGGATATGTCTCAGTCACATTAAGTGGCAAATGGGGCAAAGTTGCACAATTGCAGGGATTAACAACTGAGGATGGGGAAGCAGTCAAAGCATGCTTCAAGAAATTCATTGATCTAGTCCTGGTATACCATGATACTGCTGTGATTCCATGGTGCTACAAGTCAGAACATGAAGGAGGGGAAAGCAGTTGGACTGCCCAACAGAGAAACCCACAAGACTTGGATGGAACAGGATATCAGAGACAAGATATGGATCGACTTGGTGTTAATGATGATGGAAATGCAAGACAGAATAATGAAGGTACAAGCAGTGAAGAAAGGAGCAGTGACTTTGAAGTTATTGTGTGAAGAATGGAAGGAAACAGTCAAAAGAAACTTTGGTTTAAATCATTAGGGAGGAGATGTAGAACTTGTAATGATATAAATCAAAGTTAGGATTTCATTTAACATGTATAATGTATAGTATATTTAAGACCTTAGTTTATTAAGTATTGTATGGGTCGAATTGTAAATAAATGGATGGGTCAAAATGGCGCCAAACCATTTGACAGTTAATTTAGGTAAAACAGTTATTATCCAAACATTGCAACTTTTGGAAATAACTGTCTAGTGTAGGGTTGTGTCGTTTGAGGGAAAGATTGTGTCCCTTGAACATGTATAAATATGTCCTCTTACAGAGAACATATTAACACAATATTAGTATCAGTAAAAGTCTTTGTTTTATCAGATTACTTTGTTGTTATTTTTACCACGTTTCATATATTCACTTTACCCAAACACTGCCTTAAATATGTCACACTACAATCACATATTTCAATCATCAAATGTTGGCAAACGCCCTGTGAACAGGTTAAACATCAAGATGTCATTAGGGGCGAATGGGTTTCGTGGTCGGTAGTATGGTGGATTCGCTTACTCCATAATGGTGAACGGAACAATCAATAGAAAGGTTTCTACGAACAAAGACATACAGAAAAGATAGACTACTAGAAAGCTAATAAAAAGAAAATAAAAATCTCACTAGATAGGAATCTAATGAGTAGACCCAATAAAATTTCAACCTAAACAATAACTACTCTCCGGCAACGGCGCCAAAAACTTGATACGCGGGATTGCGACCACGCAACAGGTTTTACCTCTCAAGGGATCTTGAGAAGCTTGCAATCCCACCAGGCAGTGTACCTGACCGATGTAGTATAGTGTAGTGGTAAGTACGGGGGATTGATCGTTCTCTCACAGGGAATAGTGTTCATTAGGTATGAAAAACTACTCTAATAGGTCTAAGGATGAGGGATGATTATTTTGGTATTTTTATATTTTTTTAAAGCAAGTAAAATCTCGGTTTGAAGGAGTGGGCGGAATTAGTTGCTAGCCAACTAACCCAAAAACTACTATTGCAAATAAAATAAAATAACAAGAAAATAAAAGGTTGTGAAACTTATATGGAGACAAGTGTGTTTACTTAGATTTCCTTACTCCCTAACTATCTTTTACCGGTTGGTTAGCGTGTATTAATTGCGTGGATGACGGGTGTATTCCTTAATACCATTCGTGGGGTGGCGTACGTACTTCCCCAACTCTATAAGCTCCTACTTCACTCCTATGTCGATCCTGCTAGAAGCTCCTAACATGGGATCATTAGAATTCGCTCATGCATTAAATACAACCATAAAAACCTAGTACGTATTAGTTCATATTTCTTAAGACGTTCAAGCAAGTTACCGTATAGGAGGTTAGCCAGTTTTCTTAAGCCAAACATCGATAAACAATCATCCAATACAAGTAATAACACACCAACAACCAATAATCAATAGTTAGGTTTCATTAGATCTAAGCAAACACAAGATAAATTTAGCCTAGCATGTTAATTGAAATACAAGCATAAGATATAATTAACCAACACATAGACATATTGATTAATTTGAATGGAGACTTATCTTTAATTGAACATGGAAGAATCAATGGTGATAAACCTTGAAAGAGCTGACAAAATCGTCTAGGGTTAGTTCCCAAAAAGTTGCACACTAATGAATGAAAAATAGAAAACTATATATAGAAAATACACTCTGACGGCGTCAGCTTATAGCTTCTGACGCCGTCAGCTCGCCGCCATTAGGGTTCTCGGATGGCCTAAATCTACTTCTGACGCCGTCACTTGTAAAATAGCTCTGGGCCGTCTCTCTTTAACATTACACCTGACGGCCTAGGATTATTAACACCTGAAGCCGTCAAGTGTAAACATCACAATTCTTGCTTAGGGCGTCACGTATAGTCAGAATTCACTCCTTTGTCTTAGTTGGCTGACGGCGTCACCTTGTGACTCTAACGCCGTCAGGAAGGATTTCCTGCATTCTTTTGAGACTTTGTCGTTTTCTTCACTTTATGCTCCAAAAACATCCAAAATGATGTGTTTTCCAGAATTCTTCTCAAAAGTACCTAAAATGACAAAAGGAACGATTTAAGGCAATATTTGATCATATTTACACGAATTAGGGCTTAAATGACCCCCTAAAACGGTTACACTTTTCACCTCATCATCTCTACCCTTTCTACTACAATCGAGTCTCTAGGTTAGGTTAGGGCTTGGTTGAACAAACAATCATTTACTCATTCAATTGTTTGTAAGGGAAGTCTTGTGTCTTGGTGACCAAGCCTAGATCATTGGGGATCTAGTTGGGGTTTGATACTTCCGAGGGGAAGTCTTGGTAGTGGTCTTGGTGACCAAAGGTTAAGTCGAATCACGAGATTCTTTAGGGTGGTTTCCGAGGGCGGAATACCGTGGGAGTAACTTCTTCTTTGTGAGCATCAATATTGTTGAATATTGGTGGAGTGAATTGTAACGGTTTATAGTTCACCGAAAGGATTATACTAGTGAATAGTATCGGAGTCACGGATTCGCAACTGGACGTACGGATGGTATAAACCCCCCATCCCGAACCAATATATATCGTTGTGTTCTTACTTCCTTTATATACTTTAGTTGTGTTAGTGGTTGTTGGATTATTGTACAACCACTTGGTGTTCTCTTTGGCTTAAAGTTTTTAAACATCTAAAAAGCCGAAGAAACCGTATTCACCCCCCCCCCCTCTACGGTTCTACAAACGTAAAGTTTCAAAAGATAATTAACTTAAAAACCGGTAAATTATTCAACCTCCTTCTAGTTTTCCACAATTGGCATCAAGAGCTACGTTACTCAAGCTTTTAAAATATATTGTGTTTTAAAACTTGAAACGATCCATGGATTTTGAAAATTACAAAGAATGGCAATCTATGCAAAGACCACCACTATTTGAAGCTAATGGTTTCATATATTGGAAAAACCGTTTTGAAACTTACGTGATGTCAAAAGATTTAGATCTATGGTATATAATTATTAATGGTGATAACATAGCTAATTTTAAAGATGGTACAAATGGTAAAGATGAGGATAGCTCTTTTACCAAACATAATGAAGATCAAAAGAAATTGATTGCTAAAAATAATGAGGCAAAAATGATGCTTTACAATGTTTTACCAAAGAAAGAATATGAAAGAGTCTTTATGTGTAAAACCGCTAAAGAAATTTGGCAATCTTTAATAGTCACTCATCAAGGGAACTCACAAGTTAAGGATAAAAAAATTGATCTTCTTGTTCAACAATATGAACAATTTACTATTCCCGAAGATGAGATTATTGATTGTGCTTTTGCTAGGTTTAACACTATTATTACTTCACTTAAAGCACTTGATGAATCTTTTTGTAGCAAGAATTTTGAGGAAATTCCTTAGAGCACTCCATCCGAAGTGGAGAGCCAAAGTGACGGCAATTGAAGAATCTAAGGATCTTTCAAGCATGTCACTTGATGAGCTAATTGGAAACCT
>LBNU01000635.1:22525-37467 GCA_014162995.1 Artemisia annua | reverse complement strand
GGTATGGAACTCAATGAACTCAAGCCTCAATTCAAGAAATGGGAAGAAGTCCTTAGAGCCAATGTCATTAGCACCATAGGAAACCGGGATCATATCAATGTTTGCCTTAGCTACATGCTCTACTCCTTGTCCGTTAAGCAACCCTTCAACTTGGCCTACTACATGGCCAAAAGGATGGCCGACATTCCCGTGCAAGGCACAACGGCTTTGCCATATGGAATGCTCTTGACCCGTCTCTTTAGGCACATTGCTCCTATTCCTCTGACCCCAAGAGGCCTTCGCCTAGACTACTCTCTCATTCCACACACGTTTGTTCCACTTAGTGATAAGAGAGTCTCCAAAGCCCAAGGGAACCGCCCCCATCCTCCTACTTCCTCATCTTCATCTTCAATGAGTGTAGAGGACGGGCTACCCAACTCTAGGCTTCCACCTCTTGAATACCTTTCACAACTTCCCAACATCCCAAATGAGTCTGAGGAGTTCAAGCAAACTAAGGGGATGTTCAAATGCTTTGGAAGGTTTCTTGGCAAGCTCAATAAGAAGATGGATCGGCAATGAGGGTGTATGTAGGGAGTGTTTGGCACTAGGGGTTATTTGAACAATTTGAATGTTTAACACTATGTTCTATGGTTTTATGTATTTGTAGGGATATTTTATGTTGTTTGGAACATATTTGCACTAACAATGACGCAGGAAGATGACATTTGATATGTTGTCAAATTTTCAAAGTTTATGCTAATTTTACTAAGTATAGGAGCCTCTGATCAAAGTCTATCGGTAAGAGTGTTTCTACATTCATTTTTTTCATTTCCTAATCAGAAATAGCTTAAATTTTATGTTCCAAGAGTTTTCGGAAAAATTGGATTTCGTCTCGACCCCCGAAAAACTGTTCTGTCTACTATCAGACCCCTGGTGGAACAAAAAACAGGGTTCCGCCAGTGCATTTTCTGGGTAAACCCAGTTTTGGCCCAACGGATCAGATAGAACGCAAAGTAGGGTTCTGTTAGGAACACGTTTCACGTATTATCAAGTGTCGGTCATAGTTTATGTAATAGGTTGCTTTAGATTATCATTATATTTAGTCTTTACTAATGTTTCATGTTATTAAGTCTATTTTTCATGTTATGTAAAAGTCTAAGGGCCAAATGTGCTAATATGTGAAACATGTGAAGCCCTAGGATAGGAGTATAAATACTCATGTAACCCTCCAAGGAGGGTGTTGGTTCTCATTCTATCAAAGTTTCTTTATTTCTCATACAAGAGTTCCTTCCACTATCTCTCTCTACTCTCTTTCTCTCTCTAAAATATATGATCTTATGTTGTAAAATGGTGACCTAACAAGTGGTATCATTCGCCAAGGGGTAAATTCGGTTGTTTTAGATTAGTATTTTGTGAAAACAATGTGATTCGTGGCTTATTTAGATGATTAGGGCTCGTTTTTTATGAATCTTATCGAGTAAGCACTTGTACTTTTCGAGTAAGGGAAGCAATTTTCGAGTAAGGGGTGCTGGTCATTGCGTAAGTGCTTTATTTATCGAGTAAGGGTGTTTGTTTATCGAATAAGTTGAGCTTGTTATCGAGTAAGTACTGTTCTTATCGAGTATCTTAGGCCTTTATCGAGTAAGGTTTTACATTTTTTTGGGGTTATCGAGTATCACATGCTTTTATCGAGTAAGAAGCCATCATATCGAGTAAGGAAACTTCTGGGCATCGAGTAGGGATTAGTTATCGAGTAACCTGACAGTATCGAGTAAGCAGATTTATCTACTAAGGGTTTCTATCGAGTAAGCTTAGGCTGTTTAGGCAGTTTCTAGTAAGGGTTCAAATATTGATATCGAGTAAACTCCATCTTTTCGAGTATCAGTTTCTTAACTTTGGCGAGTTAGCCAGTTAGCGAGATAGCTAACAACCCTTATCGTCTATCGAGTAAGGTTTTCATACGACAAATCTAAATGAACTCTGCCGAAATTTCTTTAAGTTATCAAGTAAGGATTGTACTTTGAATTTATCAAGTAACTTAAACCCTAAATCTCATTAAGTAACCAAAGTCTTAATCTAGTAACCAAATCCCTAACACCTCATCGAGTAAGCTACATCCACGAACGTTCTTCAAACTTCACCAAAACAATCTAATCTTCTACAACAACTTTGTTTATCCTTCAAAGATCCATCTCATCTTAACAAGTTTTTCTATCTAATCTTTCTCTCTATTTCTTTTTATTTTTTAGGGGAGACTAAACGGTCAATTTTTACGCGAAATTCAAAATTTGGTGAAAGTGTGAAATTTTGGTCGAAAATTCAAATTTTTGGTCCAAATTCGAATTTTTACGGTCCAAATTTGGCGTCAAAATTTTTTGAAACTCAAACTTTTTGTGTGAACTAAGAATTGGATTTTATTAATAATTTCAAATTTTGGGAGTAGAAAATTTTTTCAAATTTATTTTGGAGGGAAACCCGAATTAATTGAAATTAACTAAAAACGGACTAATTACCATGTTACATTCACACCTTTCCCGTCTACAAGATCCGTTGAGTGTGCAATATCGACCTTGAGTGCTATATCGACTTTCGACATTTTTGTTTGATTCTTCTGATTCCATCGTAACAATCAAGGGGGAGAGAAATGTCATTTATTATGTCTCAACCTCCTTCTTCCAACTACCTTCCTCACCAATATTCTCATCAGCAACAGTATCATCAACAACAAAGTCACAGCTCCCTCATTCGTCATGTTCTGCTCTTTGGCAATGAATCAAGGCCTCCAATGTTGCTACCTGGAACATACACTGATTGGAAACAGAGATTTCTACAATGGCTCACAGATCGTCCTCAGGCAGATCTTATGCTTAAGTCAATTCAAGATGGTCCATATGAAATGAAATTCATCTCTGACTCACCCGGGATCATAAGATTACAAATGAAGGAAGATTTGAGTGCTTCAGACCTTGCTCGGTATGATGCTGACCTATAGGTTGGCTGGTTTATTTCCATGGGACTTCCCAATTCTATCTACATGCAGTTCGACTATGATACCAGTGCTCATGCAATCTGGAAACATCTTGAAACCCAACATCGCACCGAAGAACTTCATCACCACAGAATGAAGGAAATTCTTGAATCTTGCTTAAACATGAATCCAAAGAAGACTATTCTCCCAGCTCCACCATCTCCAGCCGTTGTTCATGATTCATTCGGTTACTCCCCTGCTGGTGTTTTCTTCTTCAATCCTCCGAATGAGCCTGAACCTATCTTCATTCCACAGTACCATCCAGTTTCACTACATGGTCATATGCAATCTCTTCTGCTAAATTTAGTGAAGCTTGGACAAAGTTCTACACAGAAAGGCAAAGGCTCTATGACTTCAACTTCTGAATGCTTAAACACAATGGAAGATACTGATGATGGAGAAGAGCATATCGAACCAATCATGGCATTCATGGCATATACGGAAAATATGGCAAATGTAGTAGCTCAAGAGTATGATTCAACTCCACTCTTTGACACTGAAGCAGAAATCGATGCCACACTTAGCCACATGGAAGATGAAGGGGGTAATCTCAATGTTGTTTCGCAAAGTTTTATGGCAGATATTCCATCTGATGATGAATATGAAGATTTAGAGGCCGACATTGAAGCTGGGATGTTAATGGTAAACGGGCAGGAACTTCACATGAATGATACAGACCTAGTGTACGACACACAAGATGCTAATGATTATGAATTTGCGAAACTTAACGAAGGAGTGATGTTAATTGCTAAGAAGTTCTCACAATTAATGAATTCAAAGAGTCGGACTTCATCTAACCCCTAAAATCAAGCTGTCATGAAAGGTGAAAGAGTTGATAGACAAGGAAGGAATGCTCAAAGGGTTTATGGGAATGCTGAGAATACTACATATCTCGGTAATGCGGGTAATACGGATAAAGCATTGGATGCTAGTTTGGTTGTTACAGAAAGCAGTGGGACAGAATCAGAAGAGCAGATTGACAACAGCAGATCGGAGAATGATGCAGAAGTTGATTGTTCAGATATCATACCAACCTATGACACAGAGCCTAACTTTGACAAAGAACAAATGGTTGAGGAAGATATCATGCCTATCTACGACACAGAAGAGCAAATGGTTGAGGTACACTCTACTGTTGATCATATTATGCCTGTTAATGAGAAACAACAATCTGAGCAACCTAACTTCAGTAATGAAGGAGAGGTTGAACAGAATGTTGTACAATGTCTAGACAAATGTTCTGAGTCTGAATCCTTACTTGCTAATCTAATTACTGTAACATCAAACCAAACTCTTGCGTCTGAAAACATTCTTCTCAAAAAGACCATTGCCCAGTTTCATAAAGATTTTTCAAAACTAGAAGCACATTGCATCTCACTTGAACTTAAATTGCAAAACAAATCTCTAACTTCGGGTATGGTTAGTTTTTGAATGAACAAAGTAAACATGTGGATACATTAGTTAAGGAAAATGAGCTTTTAAAAGGTTAAATTCAAGCACAAGGGTTTGCAAATGCTACATTGCAAAACAAATTAAGAAGATTGACTGGCCAGAGTGTGGATACTAAGTTTGCAAAACCATCAATCTTGGGGAAACCGCCTATTCAAACAATCAGAAAACCATCAGTGGTTAGACAACCAACTGCATTTAAATCTGAACGAGCCAAATTTTCAACATCTCGGTTTGCCACTCAAGTTGTTGAGATAAATCATTTGACAAAACCAGTCACTCCACATTCCTGGCCTAAGGAAAATGCATCTGTTTCTGTTAAACCTCAACACATGATTATACCTGGTTCATCTAGGATTAGTTCGAAAACTACGTCGAAAGCGAGCTTTAAAAGTAAAGAATCTTATGACAAACATGACAAGTACAAGAACTATGATCTAGAAAAGGCTAGGAAAAAGGCACTACTTCAAAAGGATGGAATTCTAGGTTCAAAACCTCGTGTGATACCTTCCTCTGTATTGCAAAACATTGCTAGTAGTAGCAAACCAAAACCTAAGAGTACTCAACAAACTAATAGGAATTGGCTAGCATCTAAGAGTAGTTGCGTAAATAATCATGTTGTAGGTTCTTTAAAATATCTTTCAAAGGGAAATTCACTTGCAAAGGCACAATCGACTAAGACCAACAAACCCGTTGAACCAAAATTTAAGATTCAGAAACCTAAGAAATAGATCAATATAGGACGTAGGTTTTCTCAACCAAGTGAAGCTCCCACATTTCATTCCGCTGCACCTAAGAGGAAAACATCTCCTAGATATAACCTTAGGTGGGTACCCACGGGTCGAATTTTCAAAGCGATTAGTCTTAGGTGGATTCCTACTGGAAAGATTTTAGACATTTGCTCTAAAACTAATATGAAATCCACAGAATCTATCCCTGAGAAGAGAAAGGAAATCATTGATATAGTGTTTTCGGGTGTCAAGAAGATAATTGACACTACAACTTTATGCTTCTAACATCCGGAACCCAATTACACTTGGGGATCCATGTTCTCTGTTTTGTCTCTTCTTTCTTTCTTTGTAGATTCAACAGAAACTATGGCTTTTGTATACTTCAGTTTCGGACCCGCACTTCAGCAATGGCTTCTAAGCACAACAGCTTAGGACCCGCAACCAACCGTCTAAAGTTTCCAGATCATTCAGCTGCACCTCTTTTGCTAAATCGTCGAGATTTGGAAACCTTGTTTGCTCCGTTGTTCGATGATTCCTTTGAGAGTAGTGCACATCATGTATCAACTGTTTCCGCTGCTCAACCTGATAATATTGTTTTACCTGATACAACTGCGACTACATCAACAACCGTTGAAACAGCTGCACCTCTAATTGAATCTACAACAACAAACGAACAAACTGCTTCCAATAACGAGCATGTAGCTGATGATCAAAATGAAAAAGTACCCGCACATGCAGATTATGATGGAAATGCTTCCTTCAATCCATTTGCTCCGGCTTCAACCATTCCTGATATTGCAGAGTCATCTTCTAGCAATTTGGATCCGTCTAATTTGCATGTTNAATCTACAACAACAAACGAACAAACTGCTTCCAATAACGAGCATGTAGCTGATGATCAAAATGAAAAAGTACCCGCACATGCAGATTATGATGGAAATGCTTCCTTCAATCCATTTGCTCCGGCTTCAACCATTCCTGATATTGCAGAGTCATCTTCTAGCAATTTGGATCCGTCTAATTTGCATGTTGTATATCAACATCACCCTTCGCCACATCAATGGACTAGACATGTTATCAGCAATTGATTCTCATGGGCTATTTATGGTACTTCACACCTGTTTGGTTAATTGGACATATGGGGTTACACTGCCTCCGATTTTCCATCATCAACTTAGTGTGTATGCTTCCGATTCCAAAGAAGGCATCGTGGGGGAAGATAGAGTGGATGTTCTTTGACTTTTCTTGGTTTCCTTACGAAAACACTCATTTTCCACGAGGTTCTGCAATCAGGGGGAAGAAATGTGCACATCAGGGACGCATAACAGGTTCACGTGATCGAGCTTACAACTTTATTACTACCGAAAAGACATCCACAGAGATGATCAGTGGTTCATTTTTGTGATTCTGGTCTAATCATTTCAACCTTTGCGGGTTATGGAATGTGAAGTTACCTACTTACGTGAGAAGATCTTGTTGATTTCTTGCATGTTACCCCCGAAAGAAGTTTCCGCATTGAAAATAACTGTGATTAAGTTACTAGTCAGATTTGCTTGGTGTGGTTTACGGTGTTATCTACAAATTCCGGTGCATACTTAAAACTTCAAAAGTTAGAAGACATGTTAACTACATCAAAGTTTCGAATCTGCTGAAGTCGGTTGTCAGTTTGGGGGGAAGTTGATTCAGAAACTTCGCCAAAAAGAAGTGGATGAAGAAGCTGCTAAAGACATGCAGCATGAATTGGGGGGAAATTAATCCCTTATGTCGCCCCATTGAGGAAAGATTGATAAGGCGTGATCAGATTAGACGAATTGAAAGCTACATAGGAGCCAGACCTTCATTTCCGGTCCGACTTTATAAATGACCTGATCCAGTCTTCACGTCCTTCGGTGATGATGAATAACATTTGACACGGGTACAATCATATTTCTTTATCATCTTCTGATTGATTTGTGATTACTCTTGGCGTGTGCAAACTTCTTATCTTCAAAACTATGTTCCTTCATTAAAAACAAATTTTGCTTTACATTGTCAAAATGGAACATGTTTTGAGGGGGAGAATAATTTTCACAACATCATGAAGTTTGCACACCTAATCATAAGTCTTAAAGAAAAATTGTTTCTTCATCATTTAGATTAAAAACTCATTTTCAAAAATTCTATGATCTCTCGAATTAAAATGTGCAAAAAGGTTTCACAAAGTAAATGCTAATTCGAGGGGGAGAAATGAAATTTATTGTCTTCCACAAATGTTCTCAAGAGTAGCACACATAATTAAAAAGTCAACGAATCAGTCTAACAAATTTTTTTATCCTCGATCTTATCCCATGATTGTGAGTTTCTAGTTTCTTCATGGGTGTTGTCTAATTATTCCCTAATTGTTTCAAATGTTTTCAACGGTCAAAAAGGGCATAATCAGAAACTAGGGCTTATGTAAATTATCGATTGGGGCATTTCATCTTGATGTGTTTAGTCTAATTAAACAGTTTATATAGCTTTAGAGAACACTAAAGAACGCTCGATTGGTGTGTTTGCATGATTAAGAACAACATAGGTTGAAATCAAGTGATTTAGGGTTTAAGATGTCGATATATTTGCTGCTACTACTAGGACGTTTGATTGTTCAATATTCATGCATTATGATGCTAACATGCATGCAAAGCCTCATATAATAACCCCAAACCATGATAATAATCAGAAAATTTCGAGTGAAAGAATGAGTTAGTCTGTGATCTTGTGTGTTAATTTGAGAATTCTGTGCACTTAGGAAGATTTAGAATGAGTTTTTGATTCATCTGTATGCTTGTTTGTGCCTGATGCATTTTTTCTGTGTGCAAGTACATGTCATCCCATTTAAAGTCAAAATATGTTTCGTCAAAATTTCAACAATTGTCAAAATGTTTCTTATGGAACATATTTTGAGGAGGAGAAAAGTATACAACTGTTTCAAAACGATTTAGTTCATGAAGTTGCATATGTTCTTTTGATCTCTGCTGCACCAATCCCTCGTGAGTGTTTGTTTGAAAAGTATAAAATTAACTAGAGATAATTATGCGGTGCTTGAGGTCTTATGACTCAAATGAGAGAGGTCAAAGGGCTAAGTGTGTCAAACGGCCAAACTTGAAGAAGGATTCTAATGATGAGAAACTTGTTTTTCAAACTCTACACTTTTGCTTTACACCAACAAGTGTGGAAATCAAAGCAAAGTCGTTCAAAACCTTTCAAATTTTCAATATATGGAATGCTTTGGGTGCAATAAAAGAATGACTTTGAACATCCCAAATATGGAAGGTCTCCATTCATCGCAAATCTTCAAAAAGAACCCATGAGGTTCAACTCTAGATGGAAATCTTCTTCTTCTTTTGATTTTAAAACTCAAAGAGAAACACCGGGTTTCTCAAACAACTTTCAAAGTAAAAAGAGTTTTAAAATTCCATTAATTCCACGAGTGGTATTTCAAAATGAAACAAAGGTTTTCAGTCCTCGATGGAATTCAACATCTTTTAATCGGATTGACACAGCCTACTAATGGATTTCAAATTTCAGTAAACAAAGGTTTTCAGTCCTCGAGGTTGTTGTCTAATCTTATATTCAACCATTCTTTGTTGTATGATACTTGATTGTGTTTTCTAAAACCTTGAGCAGAATCATCCCATAAATTTTCAAAATGTATTTTAAAAATACGATTAAAATTATGCTCAGGAAGACTATCTCGCGAATAATCTTCATTATTTGAGGGGGAGTATTTTGTTAAAAGAAAACAAATTTTGTATTAAAAACAACGACTTGTGCACACATTTCAGTGTACAACTCGGGTTTCAAAGAAAGGAAAGTGCCTTGCTAAACCATTCTTTAAAAACTAAACGTGCACTTATCCTAAAAACAAGAAGCAAGTTCTCACGCAAAGTTTATCCAAAACTTCTTAATCTTGAGCAAAATTTATTCAAAAATTTTCAAAAGGTTTTTCAAAACTTCTCAAAATTTTGCTCAAGATTTTTCAAATCTTTACTCCCCAATTCGCTCCAAAGTTTAAAAAATGTCAAAACTGATGCTAGTTTTGAGGGGGAGTATTTAAATGTATAAAGTTTTAGTTACCTTGAAGCAAAATTTATTCAAGAATTTTTTTCAAACTGAAATTTCTAAATCTTTCAAAATTTTGCTTCAAGAAGACTCCTTCCCTCAAACTTTAAAAAGTTTAAAATTCTCAAAACATATGCGACTTTTGAGGGGGAGTATTTCCAAAACAAAATGTTCAAAGTCATGCTTTATGGCTTGTGCACACATAACAGTGTACAACCCGCACTTTGTACTTAAAGGACCCTGTGGTACGCTTCAGTGCTACAATCCTCACATAAGGAGCGAAAGCTTCTTACTTTTGATTAGAATTAACAAACTTTTCATGATTTTTTACAATTCTGCTCAAAAGACAAGTATTTCACCTCAATTAGTAGTCACTTGTTGAGGGGGAGTACTTGACCAAAAACATCGTTCTCAAATCAAAAAGTTTTTGTTGATTTCTCCCCATAAGACTCAAAAAGGCATATTTTAATCAAAAAGTTCACAAAAACAACATTTGATATGCTATTTTTGAGGGGGAGAAGATGAAAAGTGATTAAAATATGATGTCAAAAGTTTTATCTTGTGCTAGCTCGACTCAGATTTGACCCACGAATTGACGAAACAACAAATGTTTGTATTCGAAAGGATTTATCCAAGTAGAAAGTACCGTTTCGAGAAGCTCTTCTTAGACGTTTACTTTGACGGGTCTAACTTCCTTTTAGGAATGTTAACAACTTCAAGTTAGTTATTAGGGCTAGTTATCACCTAAAAACTGATAATGGATCCCTTTAACTAAGCAACGTAAACGTGTCCCTCATGTATATGTCTATTAAGAGTGGATCAATTCAAAAGTGCCTACTCTTCCCGCATATGCAAACTTCTGAAAAACATTCATAAGCATATGTGGAGGGGGAGTCTTTCATAAGAAATCAAAACCCTCAAAGTGTTAACAAAAAGTTTTATACATATAAACACTTTGAGAGATTTTCAAACATTTGGTTGAATGGAATCAATAGGATAGTCATGGAGTTATAAGGTGACTAAGGATAGGAATAACCGTCCTATGATCCGCCAGAACCGGAAGGATCTACCCAAGGACATCACCAATAGTTAGTAATTAGAAGTCCTTAGGTATGATATGGAAAAAGGAGAAAAGAATGAAAGGGGAAAGAAGGGGTTGAAGAATTAAAAAGAAATGAAAGAAAATGGTGAAAAGAAATAGCCCTCCATTTGTTCAACCTTAGGTCAGACACCGGGTTCAATTCATATGCTACTGGTCATTGCTAAGGCGACACCGGTATTGAAGATAAAGACGTCATGGACCCCAACGACGCAATGCACCTAAACCTTCTTAGCCACTCAAGTTTCTCTCAAAAGATACTTGTTTCATTCTCACGGAGTACCATGCATAATCTATTGACCATTCACTATGAGTGTGTCGATATTAAAAATGAGGTACTCTGCTCCACACCTCCGACGACCAAAATGTGCACGAATTGAGTCTAGAGCCACGATATACATCAAAGATCTCTTAGGAACACATAATACTTCTACACTAGTGTCTTACATCATTGGACACTAAGTGTAAACTATCGAGTCCTACGCAGATCTTAGCAATCTGCCTTGAACGTTTATGAGAGATTTACTTATGTATTTCTTGAATGATTGAACGGAAATCCTGCCATGGTCAACATCAAATAGCCCTGACAGCAGGTCACTTCGATGATTCCTTGTGGATTACGCTTAGTGTTTGCGATGGTTCCAAACGGTCTACAGTCGTGGGGTGATCTCTAGCGACTCACCTAATCGTAGGTGTACTTATGTATGTCTGTGTAAGCCCTCCAGGGGGTATCCGATTAGGAACGGCCTTGGTAAGGATTAGAAGGAGTCTTCACACTATGTTGTCGACAAATTCTAATTTCCAAACCTGTAAGTACCGGATGTATTATTGCTAACTGTTTCAATGCAGGAGCAACCACCATCTTGAACACCAACCTCCACATGCTCATACTTACATCTCAATGATTAATTAAGCTCTCCTCAAAGATCAATGCATTGTAAAAGTCAACGAAAGATTCTACGTCGAATGAAAGAATCTACAAAGTGAAAAGACAATGGTCTAATGCAAAGCAATGTTCAAAGAAGGATTCTACGTCAACACAAAGAATCTTCAACAAAGAAATGAGAGCTACGAATGTATGAAAGCACCAACGTCAAAGATGTATGAGCATGTTGGAAAGGCGCGGATCCACTGGAGTCTAAGAATGTGACGAATGGCAGATTACCACATCACTTGATCACTATCACATCATCAAAGACAAAGAACAAAGAACGATGAATCATTTATCTAAAGAATTTTTGAAGACGTCTAAAGTCGTGAAAGTCAAAATTTAAAGACAAAGAAAAAGACGTCGAGCAACCTTATTAATCTTCATGACCGACCCTTAGGGGGAGATTGTTAGGAACACGTTTCACGTATTATCAAGTGTCGGTCATAGTTTATGTAATAGGTTGCTTTAGATTATCATTATGTTTAGTCTTTACTAATGTTTCATGTTATTAAGTCTATTATTCATGTTATGTAGAAGTCTAAGGGCCAAATGTGATAATATGTGAAACATGTGAAGCCCTAGAATAGGATTATAAATACTCATGTAACCCTCCAAGGAGGGTGTTGGTTCTCATTCTATCAAAGTTTCTTTATTTCTCATACAAGAGTTCCTTCCACACTCTCTCTCTCTACTCTCTTTCTCTCTCTAACTTTCTCTCTCTAAAATATATGATCTTATGTTGTAAAATGGTGACCTAACAGGTTCCGCCCGTGTTATCATTTGGTTCCGCCAGAGCTCTGCAGAAATTCATTTCAAATTTTTCGAATTTCAAGTTTCTAACAACTCCAAATCATCTCTTTTAGTTTAAAACTCACTCCTAATTAGTTGTTAAGGAAATTAGGATCATTCTTGGAAATACAAACCAATAGAAACCCATTTCCCGCCAAAAAATCAAATTCAACTATAACTAACTCAAGGAACCCTTCCCCATAAGGCACGGAACCCTCCATAAGGTTCCTTGGTATCCGTGGAACATCTGATCCAAATCACTATGACAAGACCACTAAGCATTTAGTGCATATCTTGGTCTTCTTAATCCACCATTTTCATTGGATTGACTTCCAATGATTTGACAACCTTCATAACTCTTCCAAATCATTCGAAACCTCCAATTTTGTATGGTAAAACATCAAATTCAAACACTCCTTTCCGTATTTCTTCCACTCTATAAATTTGACCATCTTAAAACACTTTCAAATCACACCATCACCATCTTAATCTCTGAAAATCATCTTCTAACCCAACATTTTGACAATGACAAAGTCAACAATCACCTCTCCACCATCTCGACACATTAGGAGAACCGCACGAATAAGTGTCAAACCCTTTTGTTGTAACACCACCATCAACCTTAGCTCATCATCTTCGGATGAATCACCACTAATCATCTCCTCACCAATAAAAGACGAAAATTTCCTCAATCTTGCAACTCCCACACCATCACCAAAGTTAGACAATGTTATTACCACTCCACCTTCAACCAAAACACCCATTGACCCAAGTCCACCACCGGCTCCAACACAACCATCCAAGACACCATCACCACCCAAATCACCAAAACTTGAGCCAATGGAGCTTTTTGGAACTCCACCAACATCACCAAATCTATTTCTAGATGATCTTGAGGATCTTCCACAACAATCAACAAATTCACCACCATTGCCGTTGCTTTATTCAATCAAGCAAATGGCGCATGAACACACCCGGGCTTTCTTTGAGCCTAATGTCCCTTTTGAACTAGAACCACCACCACAAGAACAACCTTCACAACCTAAACCTTTGTTGTTTCACCCCATCTACAAAGACATCCATGGACCTCTCTATGAAGAACCTCACTTAGAACAACACCAACCACCACAACCTCAAGTATCACAACCACAATCCCATTCCCAACACTTTGAGTCCCTCTTTCCCTCATATGAGGAAATTGAGGCGTCGTTATGGAACAACCCTCCAAACTCCCACGAGGAGATCAACGACCGCCTTGACAACCTCTATGCTTTCAAAAGCATGGTGGACAATCATCTCCATCAAGCCATGGAGTTTCAAACCACCTTGCTTGCATCCATTGCAAACCCATCCTCCACCAAAGAAACCGCCACCATTCCACCACCTCAACCACCATCCCATGATCACATCCTACCCAATCCCCGCCATGGTTGCTCAAATTGTGAGCGGGCGGCTAAAATAAGTGAGAGCATAAAAATCATGCTCCACCAAGTCCAAGATGAAACCCGCTTTGCTCTACAACACATTCTTGAACATTTGGATGCTCTCACACACCCAAACAACTCTTAGAGCGTACTATGGAGGTTTTGCCCCATTTAAGAATTTGTTGGGAGACTTCCATTTATAGAAGTAGGACTTTCATTTTCTTAGTTATTTTTCACTTTTCCTTTATTTTCATTTTATTTTCTAGAAGTAGGAAGGAATTTTTCATTTTATAGTCTTTTGACTTTTTACAAAGTCAAATTTTACATGGAATGACATCTTTTCTACTATTTTATTTTGCATTGTTGGTTGACCATATATGACTTGTGATATGGTTGCTTATATTTCTCATATGGTGTTATGACTACACAATTTATCATGTAATATTCTCGCCAACTAACCTCTTTTGTTGTAGGTTCAAAATCTATGTTTCCTAACTTGGCACTCCATTTAGGGGGAGTATTGTCCAAGGGGGAGCACTTGCATTTTTTTTCTACTTCGCAACTCTTCTTTTTGTTTCGACAAAAAGGGGGAGAAAATATATGCAAACTTATAAACTTAATGATTTTTCATCAATTGAATAAAACAAGTTTAAATAAAAACTTTTAAAGACTTAACACTAGAATTAGTGATTTACTTAAAAATAAAGTTTATGTTTTTTCATCAACAAAAAGGGGGAGATTGTTAATACAAATATCGCCTAAAATCGTTATTTATATTTTAGGATCTTTGCTAAGTTTTGTTAACGACAAAGTGTAAACTTTAGTTATTAGTAAAACATGATTTTAGTTTTAGTCTTGCATAACTAGACTTTATTTGCTACATTTACATTTCATAATAAACATAACATTTTCATATTACTAAATATAGAAAATGTAACATGACATCATGGCATACATCATGAGCATTTATGGAAAGCTTACTAAATCTAGTAGTTGACTTTCCATAATATTTCTTACACATTTAGAAGGTTTCTTACTCTATCAATTGTGTGTTGACTTGAACAAACATGATTTGACATTGCTTGATATGGAAAGATTTCTTGTAGTCTTTGACTGTCAGACCTGGCGGAACCCTTGGGGTACAAGGGTGGAACCCTTGTTTTGGTTTCGCCAGTCTGCTGGATTGGTTGGCTATAAATACCAAGCCACTTGCAAGAAATCTCTCATCACTTCTCATTATAATTTACACATACATTCTCATTACATTCATCTAACTCATTAACACTTCATTTGTGTGAGATCTTTTGTAGCAAAGAAGATCACAAGTTCATAACCAAAAGTTACAAGGTTCAACATAACGTTGCAAGTCTTGTTAGCTTAGTCTTGTGTAAACTAGTGTGGTTTATACATCTATTCATTGTGTACTTTCAGT
>LBNU01000634.1:72238-85405 GCA_014162995.1 Artemisia annua | reverse complement strand
AATTGCTCAATTCCTTAACTCGAATAAGCTAAAGATAGGACCAAGTAATCTTCACCAATAATATTATATCAAAAAGGGCGACAAAATCAAAAATACATAGCCGAATCCACGACTACGATACTTAAGATTGCTCAAATCCCTAATCTCAATAAATCATAGGTTAAGATGAAGAATGATATAGGGTATGGATAATATTTGGGATATAAATAGGTGTAAAATAAAAATAAACAAATCGGATAGATTGAAATCCTAAGTGTGGTTAATTACTTTCCCAACCATCCCATGAATAAGACTTACATCATTGAATAACTCACGCTTTTGACTCATGTAACTCACGCTTTAGGTAGACACGAATTATACTCAATAAAATCTTAAACAAAGAATTACCTTAGTTGGCGTTCCCGTAACGGCTAACTCCCTTTCAATCATAAATATAATATACAACAACAAATAGTGGTGATATCTCCACGTTTACAAAACTTTACATAAGTTGGTTAAAACAAACTTCCAACTTTTTCTTCTTTCTTTTTCTTTTCTATTTTTTCGATTTTTTTTTAACTTGTGTAAAATTTCACAACTTTTCTATCACGATTTTTCCGGATAGTTTTTCCATATTTTCCATAGTTTTTCCATATTTTTCATAGCTTTCAGAAAATACACGAAAAATAAACTAAAAATATACAATATGTGCTTTCACTTCAATTGCATTGTGCAATTTCCCGACCTAACCAAAGATAATAAATTACGCACGCGAACACAGGTAATGTAAGGAAACACACTTTTCCTAAAGTAACTAACCACGAATTTCAATCTACAGGGTAGGCTAAGGTGTAAGGGTGTAACGAAACATTTTAACAAATGTGTAAGAAACGAAAGGAATGGCTCTGAGGGTTTTTCTAGGGGTATCTTACTCTAAAAATGAGAGTAACAAAAGGGTTTATACGGGGGTTAACTAACCGGTGTAGCTAGTTAATATCACAAAACATATAAAGGCTTTTCGTGTGAAATCCTAGAATTTTACCAAGTTAGACAAGTCAATCCAATTATATCAATAATACTCATTATGGTGGTCTCGAGTAGTATACAAGCCAAGTTCTAAAGTTTACAAGTCACCAGCACACTCAAGTTTTTGATTTTAGGCAAAAATAATGTTATGGGTGCGGCTATGTAATTTAGACTTAAACAAAAACATGCTAAAAATTTTTAAATTATGATATATTAAGTGCATTTTAAGCGTATTTTGAAAAAGTTTGGACAAGTAAGCGTTCTAATTCTTCATCCCCCCACTTAAGTTAAACAACGTCCTCGTTGTTTGTTTTAAAGGATTAAAAACTGGAAAATAAAAGAATTAGAACAGAAAAACTACCCTGATGTTTGCTCGGAATGGTCCTCCATTATGCGTTTGCGAGCAAAGATCAACTTTCTTGTGGATTAGAACGTTAAAGCTTCATGAATGATGTATCCACAAAAAGTGCAGGAATCTATAATACCACCTAGACTTTTACACACCTGAGTTAAGAAGGTTCAACTTGCATAATACATTAGTAGTTAGTGAAAATAAAACCTAAAAATAATAAAAGTGAAAATCATCAGGTCAGTCGATATGCCGCATCCTATGGAAGAAGATGCGCCGTATCGAGCCTGCATTTATTATGAATCAAAATAAGAGATGCGTCGTATCCATAAACAGGGATGCGCCGCATTAAATAAACTGACAGAATGTTTTAAAGAAAAAATAAAAATGCAGAAAAATAAAATAAGATATGACCAGTGCAGATGATACGCCGCATTCCATAGTGGAGATGCGCCGCATCTTCTGCAGGTCTGACAGACTCGACACAAAACAGAAAATAGATAAAAATTTCGGGTTGTCTCCCGGTCAGCACTTGTCTTTATTCCAGAGTCTTCAAGTTAGACTCACGTTCAGCTCCTATTTCCCATCATCGATTCCCAAATGCCACTTCATGATGTATTTACTGATAAGTTCATCTCGTACATATTCGGGTCCCAATTTCAGCACTCCTTTGTAGAATCCCTTCATCTTTTGGTATGGGTAAAAGATCCCATTATGTATGTCCTTGTCATCTACATAAACAAATGGTGAAAATTTATAGCAATATTTGTTAGTGGCATGTTTAAAACATGGGTGAGTGCGAGGCATCACGAAAGTGATGATATCTCTTCCGTTTTGAAAGGTTATTCTTCCTTCAAATCATTTGGCATTAATAGTGATCTCTTTACAAAATGGTTTGCCAACAATCACATCACCCATCTCTTTATCATGATAAGCATCCATGTTTTCAACAATTGCAAAATCTGTGACAATAACAAATCTTCCAACAAAAATAGGTACTTTAATGAAAGCTCCAACCACATTATTTCCTCTATATTCAACCTTCTTATTCATGATAGAATTGTAAAAGGTTTTTGACATTACGTTAATTGGCAAAATAGGAAAGAAATTGGCGCAAACTTTTTTGTACCCTATCATGCAAGGAAATTGTAAATTATAAGCGCAGTCAACATGGATCCTTCTACCATAGTCACAAAAACTAGGATATCCCTCAAATTCATTATCATCTCTAGTATTTATAACATTTACACTAGGGTTATCCATAATTTCCGTTTTATTGGGTTCATCATCTTCCATAAATCTATCATTAAACACTAATGGGGTTTTAAGATCGTTTAACTCAATATAATCTCCATCATAGCATTCAAGTGATTCGTTATGTACTGAGATTTCTCCCATAAACCTAGCTTCTAGGTCGAGGTCTATATCATTTCTTAATCCTAGCATATAAACTCCCCTAATTATGCTTTTAACTGGATTTTCACATCTATAGACTAGTTTGTTATTCCCAATTTTTAATGATATTTTTCTTTTAAACACGTTAATCTTAGCATGGGCAGTAGACAAGAAAGGTCTTCCGAGGATCAAAGGAATCTTAGCATCCTCGGGCATATCTAATATAATAAAGTCTACGGGGAATACAAAATTCTCGATCCTAACTAGCACATTTTTAGCAATCCCCTTAGGTCGTTTTACCGTTTGATCAGCCAATTCAATAAGCAGGTTAGTTGGTGTCAATTTTCCTAGGCCTAAGGTAGTGAATGTCTTAAAGGGCATAACACTAACACTAGCTCCTAAGTCAGCTAATGCATTACTGAAAGACATATTATTAATTGAGCAAGGTAAAGTAAAACTCCCTGGATCCTTTTCTTTCTGAGGCAAGGCATGTAGATCGGTTGCAGGCTTCTCTTCTTTCATTGTAGCCTTGATCTCATCTTCAATCCTTGACTTCTCCTTGAGGAGTCTTCTAACGCTGATTGAAGAGTTAAAGAAATATTGGGGCTTCAAAACATCACCATTCTTCAATCTTCCAGGAAAAGGTATGTTAGGCATGACTTCTTCAGTAGTAGTAATCGCCTTGACATGATCTCTTGGGTTAATTTCAGTTGAGCCAGGTAGACTTCCATATCCCCTTTCTTGAAGCACCTTACCCAATTGACCTATTTTTTGTTCCAATGCTTTGATCGAAGCTCCTTGGTTTCGTGTCATAGTATCCGTTGAGGCTCGGATTTCTTTTTTCATAGCAGTGTTTTCTTCATGTCTCTTAGCAGCATCGGCGATGATTTGCTTTAGAGTGTCATCTAAAGTTTGCCTTCTCTCTTGATATGAGGGATTTCCGTTGTTCCTTTGATAGAATCCCGGAGCAGCTTCCCTAAATCTTCCCGATGGTTGGAATGGTTGTCCAAATTGTGTGTAGTATGCTTCTTCAAAAGTCTCACTTTCATTCTTTGTAGGGCAATCCTTAGTGTAGTGAGGTCCTTCGCATTTTTCACATCCAACTTGGGCAGCATACACTCTTTCATCTCTTTTCTTCATCTCTCTACCAATTTTATACAATTGAACTTGAATTGCAGCATACCCGTCAAAATTAGTGCTGCTCTTAGTTCTAGTAGAGGTCCCATCGTACCATTTTTGAGAATGATCAGCAGCTTCTTGGATGGCTTTTCTAGCATTTGCTGCACTCATTTGTGGCACAGCTCCCTTAGCATCCAAGATTTGCCTAGTGGGCACGTCCAATCCTTGATAGAACAGTATTATCTCCTGCATTTTGGTAAGATAGTGTTGAGGACATCTTGCCAGTAGATCTTTGAAGCGCTCCCAAGCCTGATAGAGAGTCTCATCGGGCTCTTGCTTGTAACTGTTGATGGCCTCCATCTTTTTAGCAGTCTTAGCAGGTGGACAATACCTTTTCAGGAATTTGCTCTTCAGATCTTCCCATGTTGTGATTGAACTGGCAGGTTCATTCTTAAGCCACTTATTAGCGGCTCCTTTAAGTGAAAGTGGGAAGATTCGAAGCGTAACTTGGTCGATAGAAACTCCATCTGCACTGAACAGATCTGCGATCTTGAGGACTTTATCAATATGTTCATTAGCGTCTTCGTTATCTGTCCCACTGAAAGCATTTTATCTGAGCTCCTTGAGAAATTGACCCTTCAATTCAAACTTTGTCTTATCATCAAACTTTGGTCTAGCAACTCCTGAACTGTAGTCAGTACGGGTCTTGTTCATGTATTCCTCCATGGTAGTGTTTTCCGTCATTGTTTCTATTTCTTCTTCCTCCTCTTGTTCAGAAAAATATTCAAGCTCGAATAAGCTTGAAACTTCAACGCTTCTTGTGCTGAAAAGCTTCCTTAGTGAATGCAGTGCTCGTTCAGGATCTTCGAAAGGTGTAATTAAGTTCTTAGTTGAACTTCTGGTCATGCACTTCCTGAAATCATCACAAAAGCATCAGTAGGGTATGTTCAAGAAAGTATTATGTCAGAAAATTAACAACGAAATAGGAATACGAAAAATAAAAGTTGTTGATATCTGCAGACGATGCGCCGTATCCTTGAAAGAGGATATGCCGTATCTTATTACGTTAAAATTAAATCAGCCTTTTATTTTTGAAAAAAGATACGCCGCTTTTAAATTAGAATGCGCAGTACCTGTCAGTAATAAAAAATCAATTATATTTATAAAAATTAAATGCGCCGTATTAGCAGAAGCTAATGCGCCGTATTTCCGTTACGATTCAAAATACAAGATTTTTGATTTAGTAGATGCGCCGTATCGATAAATGTCGATGCGTCGCTTCTGTTTAATAATTCGAAAACTGTTTTTAAGTTTAAATATTAAATACGCCGTATCTATAAAAACAGATGCGTTGCATGGCGTTAGGGTTTCGAAAAATTCTTTATTAAAAACAGAATACGCCGTATCTTTGGGAAAGATACGTCGTACTCGAGTTATTAAACGCGTTGTATTTTATAAAATTAAAACGCAATACGCCGCATCAGATAAACAGATGTGCCGTATCGTTTGTATCTGCATAGTACAACGTCAATAGGTACTTAAGAAAGAAAATAAAATAAAATTAAATAAAATTAAAAAGAAAATTACAGAAAATTAAACACACAAAAACAGTAAATATGCAAATTATACAATGAATGCAAATTATCTAATATACAACAAGTTAGGGGTTAGTGTCTAAAAACCTAATAAAAATAAAAACTAATTAAAATACTAATCAATTTAACAGATAATAACAATTCACTCCCCGGCAGCGGCGCTAAAAACTTGATGCGCGTGATGTGTCGTTGTGGTTTAGCAGTTTATTACCTATTCAAGTTTTACATTTATATTTAGCCGACATATCAATAACACACACACTTAACGAGCAGTGTACCCGGTCAGTTTGCATATAATGGTAAGCAGAGTGTCGATCACTAAGAGTGGAACGTATTATCTAATTATCCTAATCAGTATTTTAATATCTAAGTTAGCTTTAAAGTCTAATCTAATGATAGGGGGTTCAGCCTGAGAGACTGCCACGGTTTTAGTTATCTAATTAAACAATAAAAACTAATGAGAACAAATCAGCAAATAGCATACACGTACACAGATAGATAGTAGAGACAATAAGAAGGCCTGTCCTAATGATTAAGATAGCTTGTCACTTGTTTTATTGCTAGTTTTATATGAAGTTTATAAAATTAATCCGTACTTGTTGGCTATTATATCAGCTAGTTAACCCTTAATGATTACTTATGAATATCCTACTCATCCAAAGACATCGGAGTGAGTAGGCGAGGAAGGAGTATGGCGGCTCAGCAGTGCTCAGCTAGACACAGAGGTAATCAATGCACTAATATAAGGAAACCAAAGACATCAAACATATAAACTTTAATCGATGGGAAAGCAATTTTAAGGCGGGCATTTGATTATTGCGTACTCACAAACTACCGGCCATCAATCCTGATGGATTCAAAGCTTACTATTACAATAAAACAAAACTACTTAATGAATTAAATACATGCAGGACCTTCTTACAGCTCTAAGATCTTCGTTTGGGGTGTGTCTTGTGTTGCTTGTTCGTCTGAATTCGTCTCCTTAGGGTTATGGTGCACACAAAATTCGTCTAGGTCTTGGGGTATTTATAGTTTCTGTCTTAGGGTACGATGCGGCGCATGTAATGATGAGATGCGACGCATTAACTTAACTTCGCATGGAGTCCAAGCTTATTATATTCTGGAATATTCGTACACCGCCTTGAGATGCGGTGTAACTTGAATCCTTATGCGGCGCATGTCCTTTAGTTGTCTTGGATTGTTTCTGGTGAAGTCTTGATAGTGATACGCCGTATGTCAATTTTGCAATGCGGCGTATCTGAAGTAGAACGAGCTTGATCTTCTTCTTTGACCAGAGTTTCATATGCGGGGCATGGTAGAATTCCATGCGGCGCATTCTTCAAAGTCAGGCAATGGTCTTCGAATTCATCTAAGTATGATATTGCGGCGTATCTGTTTAGTGAGATACGGCGCATCTTCTGGATTTCAGTAGACTTTTGACATCTTGCTCGTTTTGCTCCGTAATTAGTCCAAAATCGCCAAGTTTCACCTTTTGCCTGTTTTTACCTGAGAATCACTAAAGTAAACATTAAAGCCCCGATTATCATGCATAATAAAGTAAAACAAGTTAAATAAATAGGATAAATGATGCTAATAAAATGTACTTATTTGAGTTCATCAGTTATCAAGGCGTGTAAAGGTCATAACATGCCCACCAAAACAGATCCGAATAATACAGTTTATAGAATGAATGAAACACGTTCCAAAACATTACTTCATGTGTGAATAAAGTCATATACATGCATGTAGTATTTATTTGATTTATATTAATCTCAGGTGACATATCTTTATCATTTCATGTGCTTTATCATACGTACACTATATGTTTCATTTAATCGTATCACAGTTGTTCACATGACCAGATTTATATGTGCAAAATGAGATCAAAGCGAAAAGGAACTAAAGTAAGGATGATACGATATACCCTCAAAGCGTGATCGAATGAAGAAAAGGAGCAACGAACCACAATCAGAATGATATGTCACGACCTAGACACCACCACCTCGAACAAAACAGGACCACGATCAAAAACCACCTCGAACCAGAAAAACACCAACTCGATCACCGCCTTACTTTGCACCAGGAACCACGATCAAAATACAACCTTACTAGCCTTGTCGTACCGGCTTCTTAAAGGTCGAATAAGAGAATGAAATATTATGTCGTCACTATGAGTAGGGTTAAATACGTGTGAGATTATTTGACTGAGAAGTACGGTTATATGAAGAGAGTGAAGGGGAGATATACTTGGTGAAGTGCCGAGTAAAATGGGAGACTCGTACTCATACACGTTTTCAAATTATGGGTCATATTTAGGCTTCATTTGGTTATCGAAGTTGTGTACAAATTTTAGAACAAAAATTTTGTCCATATTAGCCTTAGTTAACGCATGATATTTGCATAGGAAAACTATTGTGCTGATTTTATTTGCTCTTAGTTTATAGATTTAATACTTGGTAACCTCCAAGTATTACGGTTCAAATACTTATGTTATGTTGGAGATCAAATATTTAGTGACAAAGTAGAATTTAGGGTGTTATAATAAATATTTTATAACTTAGGTTAAATGCATTTAATGAGCTTGGAATATTATACATATTTTATAAGTTTAAAAAATAGAGGGGTAAAATAGTCACTTCACAAGTTTTAGATGTTAGGGTTTTACACGTCAGCTGAAATTGATGTGAAAATGAAGAAAAAGGCGGAGGAAGTCAAGGTGGCTAAACAAATGGCCAACGAGGCTTAACATCAAGTTGCTCAAATGATGGCGTTTTTTAGCAGTCAACCTAGTTGGGAAGATCAGTTAGCAGTGCTTTCTTTATTGAGCAAGATGATGGAAATGATGATGGTGAATGTAATGGGGAAGGGGATGGGGAGTAGGTTGTTGTTTATGGTTTATATATGTGTTTTGCGAATTATGTTGTGTTTAAGGATATTTTGGATTAGAGGTGCAAATTTTCAAGTTAAAACCGGTTTTCGGGTTTTAGAAAACCGGTTTTCAAAAAACCAGTTTTTCTAAAAACTAGTTTTGGTTCGGTTCGGTTTTCTCGGAGTCGGTTTTTCGGTTATAAATGTTCGGAATTGGTTTTTTACGGTTATAAATTTTCAGAATCGGTTTTTTTACCGGTTCGTTTTTTTTCGGTTATAAATTGTCGGATTCGGATTTTTTTCGGTTATTTACCGGGTTCGTTCTTTTCGAAAATTTAACTAAAAACTTCGAACGTTTTTTTTTCCAGTTATAACTTGTTGATTGTCAAACATATAATTAAACAATATTGATGCGTGGGTTTTGCAACCTTTGCACGTAGGTTTTATCTCTCAAGGGATCTTGAGAAGCTTACAACCCCCACCAGGCAGTGTACCTGACCGATGTAGTATAGTGTAGTGGCAAGTACCGGGGGATTGATCGTTCTCTCGGGGAATAGTGTCGTTAGGTTTGAAAAGCTACTCCTAGTTAGGTCTAAGGGTTGAGGGATGATTCGTTTTGTATTTTTATTTTATAGAAAGCAAGTAAAAATCTCGGTTTTGGAAGGAGTGGGCGGAATTAGTTGCTAGTCAACTAACCCAAATAACTACTTTTGCAAATAAAGTTGTGAAACTTATAAATGAGAAATATGTGTTTACTTAGATTTCCTTACTCCCTAGCTATCTTTTATATGTTAATTGGTTTGTTGTGATTATGTGGATGACGGGTTGTATTCCTTTAAACCATTCGTAGGGTCGTGTACGATCTTCCCTAACTCTATAAGCTCCTACTTCACTCCTATGTCGAGCCGATATAAGCTCCTAACATGGGATCATTAGAATTCGCTCATGCATTAAATACAACCAAATAATCGTAGTACACATCCGATTCATGTTTCTTAAGACGTTCAAGCAAGTTACCATATAGGAGGTTAGCCAGTTTTCTTAAGCCTAACATCGACTTCTCCCAACCACAACAATCACAAGCAAACCAACAACATATAATGTTAGGTCACCATGTTAAGAAATAGAATAGATGAAGAGAGATTTAGAGAGAGAAAGTTAGAGAGAGAGAAAGAGAGATGGAAGGAACTCTATGAATATGATGTAATGGAAATTGATATTGCAATAGAGAACCAACACCCTCTAATGAGGGTTTACATCTTCTTATATAGGGAGTCCAAGGGACACTAGATCCTTCTAACAATGTTACAAAATTGGCCCTTGGACTTCCACATGTTGTGACATTACATCTTAAACTTTCATAACTAAATGATTAAATGTAAAACATGATAAGTCTAATATAGCAACCTATTACAAACTAATGACCGACACTTTGTAAACTTGAAACGTGTTCCTAACAATCTCCCCCTAAGGGTCGGTCATCAATGTTGAATGGTTGCTCGACGTCATCTTCTTGTTCTTTACTTTTGAACTTTTGTAATTTCTGGACGTCTCAAAATCGGTTAGATTAGACCAAAAATTCTTTGCTCATCAATCTTTGTTCCTTGTTGTTGAAGTGATGCATATGATGTAGAAATCCGCCTTTGGTCACTCCTTCGTCTCCAATGATGGTACGCCATTCCAACATGCTCATACGTCTTTGAACTTTGTGATTTGTACTTGTGTAATTCCCGTTCATTAAGTAAGATCTTTGTCATAAGACTTTGTAGATTCCTTTGACGTTGAATCTTTCTTTAACTTTGAGTAGCTTTGATCTTTCTTTGACTTTGTATAACTTAGAACTTTTAGGGAAGCCATTGACGTAAGTATGAGCATGTGGAATCATGTGTTGGTGGTGAAGTTCGCTGCAAGAAAATGGTTAGTAATAAACAACCGGCACTTACAAGTGAAAAACAGAATTTTTCACCCTCAAAATGTGGTTACTCCTTCTGCCCCTCACCAGGGCCGTTCCTAATCGGATGCCCCCGAGAGGGCTAACACAGGAATACCGGAGTACCACAACGATTAGGTGAGTCGTTCGAGATCACCCTACGACTGTAGACCATCCGGCACTTACAGGTTTGGAGTTAGAGTTCGTCAACAGCATAGTGTGAAGACTCCTTCTAATCCTTACCAAGGCCGTTCCTAATCGGATGCCCCCGAGAGGGCTAACACTGACATACATACGTATACCAACGATTAGGTGAGCCGCTGGAGATCACCCCGCGACTGTAGAACGTTTGTGGAACATCACCGAACACACTAAGCGTAACCCACAAGGAGTTACCGAAGTAACCTGCTGTCAGGGCTGTTAGATGTTGACCCTGGCAGGATTTCCATTCAATCATTGAGAAAATACCTAAGTAATTCCTCTTATAAACGTTCTCGGCAGATTGCTAAGATCTGCGTAGGACTCGATAATTTACAACTGGTGTCCATTGATGTAGGGCAACCAGTGTAAGAAGACTAAGTGTTCCTAAGAGATCTTTGATGAATCTCGAGGCTCTAGACTCGATTAGTGCATCCTATGGTTTCCTATGCGGAGATTGGGGCAGGGTCTCCTGTTTCAATATCAACCAACTCTAAAAGAAGGTCGATAGATTATGCCGGTTCCCCGTGAGAATGAAACAAGTATCTTTTGAGAGATACCTGAGTGGCTAGAAGGTTTAGTGCATTGCGTCACTGGGTCCATGACGTCTTATCTTCAATACCGATGTTACTTTTGTAACAATCAGTAGCAGATGAGGTGTACCCGGTGTCTGCCCTAAGGTTGAAAATATGGAGGGCTCATTTCTTTTCACCCTTTTCTTCACTTTTCTTTTTCATTCTTCAACCCCTTCTTTCTCCTTTCATTCATATCCCCTTCTTTTATATCATACCTAAGGACTTCTATTTCTAGACTATGGGAGTTGTCCTTGGGTAGATCCCTCCGGCTCTGGCGGATCATAGGACATTTTCCTATCCTTAATCACCTTATAACTCCATGTCGCCATAAAACCATTTGCTGAAAATCTCTCGAAGTGTTTTATGAATATAAAACACATTTGGTTAACACCTCGAGAGTTTTACTTTTTCAGAAATACTCCCCCTTCACATGTGCTCGTCATTGTTTAAGATAAATTTGCACATGCAGGGTAGAGTGGGCACTTTTAGAATTGATCTACTCTTAATAGACTTGTACCCGAGGGACACGTTTACGTCGCTAGTTAAAGGGATCCATTATCAGCTTTTAGGTGATAACTAGCCCTAATAACTAACTTGATGTTGTTAACATTCCTCAAAGAGGAAGTTAGACCCGTCATAGTACTTATCTACTAAGAGTTTCTCGAAAATGGTACAATCTATTCAGACAAGTCCTTATCGGACAAGTCCTTTCGATTACTAACATTTGTTGTTCCGTCAATTCTTGGGTGATATCTGAGTCGAGCTCACATGAGATTCCTTAACTTTTATTCATATTTTGATCACTTTTAACTTTTCTCCCCCTCAAAAATAGCATATCAAATGTTATTTTTGAAAACTTTTGATTAAAATATGCCTTTTTGACTCTTACGGGGAGAATTAAACAAGAACAACGTGATTGTAAGCAAAGATGTTTTCCAAGTACTCCCCCTCAAATGTTGCATTATATTTTGAAGGTTTTGATTTTTCGAGGGAATACTTGTTCTTTTGAGCAGAATTATGAAAATCTTTGAAAATTAGATTAATTCTACTCAAAAGTAAGAAGCCTTCGCTCCTTATATGAGGATTGAGGCACTGAAGCGTACCTCAGGGTCCTTTCTTTACAAGTTCGGGTTGTGCACTGTTATGTGTGCACAAACCATAATGTTTTTAGGATAAGTGCACGAAGAATCTTTAAACCTTTGTTTGATTACGCACTTTCCTTTCTTTGAAGAACGAGTCCTTAGCTGAAATACTAAGAAGTCATTGTTTTAATACAAAATTTGTTTTCCTTTAACAATAATACTCCCTCTCAAATAATGAAGTTTATTCGAGAGATAGTCTTCTTGAGCAGAATTTTGAATTGTATATAAAAATACTTTTTGAAAAATTCATGGGATGATTCTGCTCAAGGTTTTAGAAAACATAATCAAGTATTATGCAACAAAGAATGCTTGAGTATCAGATTAAACAACAACCTTGGGAACCCATTTCAGCACGGCGCCAACGGGTTTGCCACAATTTGAAATCCATTAATAGGTTGTGTCAATCCGATTGAAAGATGTTGAATTCCAACGAGAACTAAAAAACTTTTGTTCAATTTTGAATTACCACTCATTGAATAAATGGAAATTTAAAACTCTTTTTCTGTTGAAAGTTGTTTGAGAAACCCGATGTCTCTCGTTTGAGTTTTAAAATCTGAAGAAGAAGATTTCCATCTAGTGTTGAACCTCACGTGTTCTTATTGAAGATTTGTGATGAATGAAAACCTTCCGGTATTTGGGATGTTCAGACATTCTTTTATTGCAGCCAAAGCATTCCAGATATTGAAAATTTGAAAGGTTTTGAACAACTATGCTTTGGTTTCCACACCTGTTTTTGTAAAACGAGAGTGTAGAGTTTGAAAAACTCGTTTCTCATCAATTGAATGCTTTTCCAAGTTTAGCCATTTGACCTATTTAGCCCTTTAACCTCAAATATGTTGCCTAAGAAACATTTTGACAATTGAAAATTTGACTATCAATGGCATAACATGTACATGCACAGAAAGAAATGCATCAGGCACAAACAAGATGAACCAAAAAAAACTCATTCTAATTCTTCCTAAGTGCTCAGAATTCTCCAATTAACACACAA
>LBNU01000634.1:42198-69032 GCA_014162995.1 Artemisia annua | reverse complement strand
GAAGTTGAAGCCATAACGGCCTTTGCCTTTCTCAGGTGGAACTGCCAAAGCCTCTCACTAAATTTGCAGAATAGAGATTCCATATGCGAAACTATAGAGCTGAACCCTCGATGTACTGTGAATGAAGATAGGTTTCAGGCTCATTTGGATGATGGAAGAAGAAACACAGCACCAGGGCAGTAACTGATATGAATCGATGAACAACGGCTGGGAGGATGGTGGAGCTGGGAAAATAGTCTTCTTAGCTTCATGCTTAAGCAAGATCAAGAAACTTTCCCTCATTCTATAGTGATGAAGTTCTTCGGCCGCGATTGTAAAGATTCCAGATGTTCCCACATTGCATGACACTGGTATCATAGTCGAAGTGCATGGTAGATAGAATTGAATTTCCCATGAAAATTAACCATCCAACTTGTAGGCAGCATCATACCTGAGCAAGTCTGAAGCACTCAAATCTTCCTTCGTTTTGTAATCTTATAATTCCCCTGTGGTGTCAGAGATTATTTCCATTTTCATAATGGACCATCCTTGAATTGACTTTAAGCATACCAGATCGCCGTGAGGATGATCATTGAAGCCATTTGTAAAAATCTATGTTTCCATCAGTGTATGTTCCTGGTAGCAAACATTGCGAGGCCCTAGATTCAGTGCCGGTAGGAGCAAGAGTATCACGAATGTTGGAGCTGCTGACTTTTGATTGTAGAAACGGTTGCTGATGAGAATATTGCGTGAGGAAGGTAGTTAGAACGAGGTGGTTGAGACATTATTGATGACATTTCTCTTCCCCTTTGATTGTTACGATTGGAATCAGGAAGAATTCAAACCAAATTGTCACACGCAAGTCGCAGATAGTGATTTCGTAATTATCCCTCCAAAAATGAATGCTGAAAATTTTCTCCTCCCAAAATTTGAAAAATCATCTTAGAAATGCATTTTAAGACGTACAGGAAAAGATTTGAGTTTTGAAAAATTTTGATGCCAAATTCTTACCAAAAAAATTTCAATTTTGGCCAAAAAAATTCGAAAATTTTTGGGCCAAAATCCTGTTCACCGTTATACAAACTTGAATTTCACGTAAAAATTGAACGTTTAGTTTCCTATAAAAAATTAAATGTTACTCATTTTTTATCTTTTTTTTGGAAATAAGAAGAAAGATTAGAAAGATAAGAACGAAAAAGAAAGATGGCATCTTGGAAGGATAAATGTATTAGGTTGTTGTGTAATTTGTGGTTGTTGTTTTGATGTATAGAAGTAGAATGGAGGTCGAAGACATGCCATGCATGATTTATGCTCAAATGGAGCTTTAAAGGATAAGGTGTAGGTTGTTGTTAAAATTAGTTGGATGGAGTCGACAACGAAGTCCAAAACTTGCAATAAAAAAAAAAAAAAAAAAAAAAAAAAAAAAAAAAAAAAAAAGATTCTTACTCGCAAACCCTCTTACTCGCAAAAAAGAATGTTGATACTCGCAGAAAAATTGAAAGCTATCCCTAACCTCGCAAAGTAAATTCCTTACTCGCAAAGAATACTGATACTCGCCAAGATGCAACAAAGTGATACTCTCAAGCTGTATGTTTTGATACTCGCAAGAGCAAAACTGATACTCGCTAACCTTTGGTGTTGATTACTCGCAAGATAAAAGTTGATACTCGCAAGGTTTGGTTTATACTCGCAAGTTAAAAACCTTACTCGCAAAAGACGATAAGGTGAAACAATGCTTACTCACAAACAGAAGGAACGCAACTCGCAAGATTACCCTTTGAATACTCGCAAAAAATTAGAAGTTTTTCTTACTCGCAAAAACCCTCTGAAATGTGATACTCGCAAAATACCTAATTCCTTACCGCCTTAATAACCCCAAAAAAAACCTTTTCTGACAAATTTTTAAACTTTGCAAAAGAGTAACCAAACCTAAGATTTAACCAAGTCATTAATATTACCTTATAACACAAATGAAACCTACTGACCAAATAAATCGAGTACTAAATCATCCAAACGAGACCAAAGTCGTAACCAAACTAATCTAAAACAACCTCTCAATATCCCTAGCGAATGATACCACTTGTTATGGTCACCATGGTTAAGAAATAGAATAGATGAAGAGAGATTTAGAGATTTAGAGAGAGAAAGTTAGAGAGAGAGAAAGAGAGATGGAAGGAACTCTATGAATATGATGTAATGGAAATTGATATTGCAATAGAGAACCAACACCCTCTAATGAGGGTTTACATCTTCTTATATAGGGAGTCCAAGGGACACTAGACCCTTCTAACAATATTACATAATTGGCCCTTGGACTTTCACATGTTGTGACATTACATCTTAAACTTTCATAACTAAATGATTAAATGTAAAACATGATAAGTCTAATATAGCAACCTATTACAAACTAATGACCGACACTTTGTAAACTTGAAACGTGTTCCTAACATATAATCAATAGCTAGGTTTCATTAGATCTAAGCAAACACAATAAAGACCTAGCCTAGCATGTTAATTGAAAGACAAGCGTAAGATATAACACATAGACATATTGAATGATTTGGAAGAAGACTTATCTTTAATTAAGCATCAAGGTTTCAAGGGTGAAAAACCCTTAAAAATACAGAAAAGTTTGAGCTAGGGTTTTTTCCAAAAGTTGCACACTAATGAATGAAAATTAGAAAAGTATATATAGATTTTACAAGCTGACGGCGTCACGTTCTGTTGCGTGACGCCGTCACCTCGCCGCCAAACTTATATTCGGATTACTCAGATCCAACTCTGACGCCGTCCCCTTATAATCTCTCCAGGCCGTCTCCTTTTGTCACATAACGTGACGGCCTAGGCGTCACAAAGCGTGACGCCGTCACAAAAACTCTCTGCGGCGTCTCGTGTAAACTTCGTGTCCATCTCTTTGTCAAAGCGTGACGCCGTCACCTAGCATAACGTGACGCCGTCAGGTACTGTTTCCAGCATATTTTGAGACTTTGTCGTTTTCTTCACTTTTATGCTCCAAAAACGTCCAAAATAGCTTCTTTTCTAGATTTCATCTCCAAAGTACCTAAAATGACAAAAGGAACGATTTAGGGCAATATTTGATCAAATAATTACGGATTAGGGCTTAAATGACCCCCTAAAAGCGGTACACTTTTCGCTTCATCAAATACCATTACACTTGAGATTTGCTTGTCCTCAAGCAAATGCGCTTTTATTCCAATCAAAATATGAGCTAGGGGTCATTTAACACGAATATAAAAGTAATTGCAACAAATAGTCATTTAACCCTAGTCATAATAAGCACGGAAATCATACACTAGCACCTCACAAATAGTGTTTGGATACTCTCATCTCTCGGGTGTTATAAACCTATATAATTAGATGGAAATGGAAGAAATATCACTCACTACCTGTCATAGCAAATAGGTTACCATAGGCTTGCGAAAGGATCAAAAACCTCCTCCACTAGGCGTAAGCACCTAAGATAAACTATCAAAGAGGGCTTTACAAAGGGTTGTAATGTTAGGTGTAGGGATATGATAACACGGTTTGGTTGGAATAAAGGGTATTTTTAGTGGTGGCGAGTTAATTATCTTGATCAAATACATGCACAAGGTGGCGTTGCTAAGCCAAGACTCGACTCGACTTAAGCTAATAATAAAATAACAAAAACATAAAAAAAGATAAAATGAAACAGGATTGTAGTCCGTATGTTTTTTCTACTTTTCTTTTTCCAATTTTTTTTCGTTTTTCTTGTTTTTCGATTTTTTTTCATACACTCTTGCCCTACCATCCAAAATAATACATCATAGGGGCCTCGGTTCTCCCCTTACACTTGAACTTTTACATACTTTACAATAAACTATTCTAATGACTCGAATTAAGATAATTGAAAAACTTGGAGTACTTTAAATATTAACGCACATATGGGGGTAATAATTCTTCCCCATTACTCCGTTACACTAGTACTTTACCCATGAGTCCTAATCGTCCCAAAACAATATGTACAAGGATATGACTCGAGTTAGCAACCATGTAAGTAATAAGACAATTAACTAAGGGTTTAACAAATGTTGTCACAATAATGCACTAAAGATGAGTGCATACAAGGTAGGCTAAGGCGATTTGGGTGTACATTTGGGGTGGATTGTAAACAAATTCTTCCTTTAAGTATAATGCTTAAAGTTAGAAATGAAAAGATAGGCTCGGAGGGGTGTACTAGGGGTATCGTGTACTAAAATTGAGTACAACGCTAAGGTGTGGGAGAATTACTTGACCAATGAAGTCAATGTAATTATATTAAACGGGTGTAAAACATGGGTTATCCTAATGCCTCTTATCATGTAGTAAATCTAACTACACGAATGTAGTCTCACTTACGGATTTGGGATGGTCCTTACGCAAGTTCTAGAATCTATAGGCTACCGGTACATACACAAGCATCAAAAATAAATGTTTTTCCTAACAATTCTAGGGGTGAACCTCACATATTTGGGGAAAATTTTTTGAGTGGTATGGTTTTTGTGCTAGTAATACAATTCCCTATCCATTAGACGCTTATTATTCCTAAAGTATCACTTCTAAATGTTGTAAAAAATTTTAAATTTGCGCTAAAATTGCCCTAACAAATGTTTCTCTTGGTTTTATTACACAAGTACCATTAGACAAAACAAAAATCAAGCGTAATAGCATTTTCTAAGGCGCTTTCATTTACCCCCTTACACTTAAACCGAACATTGTCCCCAATGTTCACATAAAAGATGTAAAAGTAGAAAAAGAAAAAATGAAACAAATATTCCCCTGATTTTTGATGTGGATCGTGTGGTAAAATAGTTAGATCTTCTTCCAAGATGATGTAAAAGCTCCAAGCTCAAAGCGACTCCAAAAGCTTGATGTCACGAACTTGATTCCATGTTCACCTTCTTGTCCAAAATAACCTGTTAACCCTGAGAAAACAAACTAGGCAAACCTCGTGTAAAATCGGCGGCAAAATCTATATAAGGATATAATGCTTGTGGAATGAAAATTTTGCAGATTCCTGAAATTAGAGGTGCAGTAATTTTTATAATCCGGCAGAAAAACTAAATTTTAAAACGTTTTCTGAAAATCAAAGGCTGACGCCGTCAGAATTGATCTAACAGAATTCTTATGTTTAGTTTCCGAAAAATTTCTGGAAAAACAAATACCTTAACTCCTGGATTCCTGCAAAATTTCATCATGACTCGATACAAGCATTTGACTCTAACAAATACTAATATGTATGTTTATTTTATATTATTACAATTCATGTTTCATTCGTTCTTATAAACAAGTTTAGATTTCCCTTACACTTATCTTTATACCTTTATATGTAGTTAAGACGAAGTTAAAAACAAAATAAAGCATTTTCACAATTTCAATTTGAAACATGAATCAATAATGATAAAAATAAAACATGCATATGGAAACAAATAAATTCAAATAAACAAACACACAAAACAAACAAAGCTTGGGTTGCCTCCCAAGAAGCGCTTTTCTTTATTAACGAGTCTTGTAGCTAGACTCAAAGTCACCCTTTATTACGTGACTTCATCGTGTGATATGACGTACCCTTGGTAGAGATAATCCTTGCCATCACGGGGGTATTGCATTAATTGTTTGACATTTGTAGTTACTTCTCCTCCTATTTTGCTGCTCAGAGTTACCATTCCATCCCATCCTTGGCTTTTGATTGTGAATGGTCCATACCACCAAGGACTTGGTTTGTCGGGAGGTTTTTTCATTTCCGAGTATCGCAGGAGCACTAAATCCCCTTCTCTGAACTTTACAGGGTTCTCGTCCAGCTCATCATTCTCCTTAGAGTTGTTTTCCCTATTCATACCCTTTCTGGCCTTGGTTTCTTTGTAATTTCTAATCCTTGCTTCCCATGCAAGGATTTTCTCTCGCACATGACCACGAGGTGTGCTGAAGTCCGCCTTAATCTTCTTTTGTAGCATGTTTTCCTTTAAATAGCGAGGGATTGTTGGGAAGCTAATCGCTTTCCTTCCCCTTTTAATCCGGATAGTGCTACTTTCGTAATCGATTTGTGCCTTAGCTGTAGCGAGGAAGGGTGCCCCAAGAATGGTTGACATACTCATTTTGTCTCTATCAATGATCATGAAGTCAACTGGGTACATAAATCCGGCGACGTTGACTAACACATCTTCTGCTACTCCTAGTGGGTACTCATAAGAGTGTTTCGCAAATGAGAGCTTGGTGTGGGTAACGGAAGGCGGCTTGTCAGTTAATCGAGTATAGATGGATAAAGGCACTAAACTTACGTCGGAACCTTGGTCAGCTACCGCATCTAAATATTTGAGCTTGCCTTTGCCGCATGGTACCTCGAAGACTCCATGAAATTCTTGCTTAGCGACTATCTTTTGTTTCATGAGACTTTCGTACAATTGCCCCCCGGGTACCACATCTGCTTCGTCGTCCAGCGTCGTCTTCTTAGGCTTCTTTTCTGGAAGATGAATTCGTCGATAATTTCTCACCCAATCGTTTATCGTTTCCTTGTTTATGTCGTGCTTCAAGTAGTGCTTTACTTGTTGTGATTTTGGTGGCTCCTCTATTGGGCGCTCATCAGGTGATGTCTCCTTTCCTTCGTCAAAACCGCACTTGATAGTCTCAGTGTCACCACCATGTGGAATGAGGTCAATTTTGTTACATTCCTTAGTTATCATCTCCCCCCTTCCTTCATTGTCGCCCTCTTGGATGATAGAAACGGTATTAACAAATCTAGTGTTGGGGTTATTAATGTGTCCTCGCATCAACACCTTCTCGGGGGCTTTTGTTTTTGTGTATTCCTTCAGAAGATTCATCATCTCAGCCATTTTCTCTTGCATTTCCTCCCTCTGCCTGTAAACGGCCTCTTCGAATCTTGCTAGCCGATCGGAATGTGTTGACATGTATTCTCTCATTCGGTTTTCGAATTCAGGACTAAGTGCCTGGGGAGGTGGAATAGGTTGAGCACGTTTATAGAAAGATTCAACACTCTCCCTATGAGGTGATTCAGATAATGGTGTCGGCTTTGTGTTGGAGATGGAGTTGACCGTTACTCGTTGTGGGCTTAGACGTCTCTTTTTCCTTTCAGACAGGTCGTCAACTCTTTTCTCGAGGGCGTCAAGGCGTTCTTCGGAAGGTTTAAAAGCATCAATCGATTTCACAATATGAGAGGTCTCCCATACCTCATCATTGTAAGTTGCAAGCTTGTCTATCATTTCCCATGATTCCTCGGCATTTCTGTCACGTAATCTGCCCCCGGCGGCTCGATCGATGAGACACTTTGTGTGGTAATTAAAGTGATCATAGAAGATTTGGATTTGAAGCCATAGATTTATACCGTGATGAGGGACCNGAGAGGTCTCCCATACCTCATCATTGTAAGTTGCAAGCTTGTCTATCATTTCCCATGATTCCTCGGCATTTCTGTCACGTAATCTGCCCCCGGCGGCTCGATCGATGAGACACTTTGTGTGGTAATTAAAGTGATCATAGAAGATTTGGATTTGAAGCCATAGATTTATACCGTGATGAGGGACCCTTTGGAGCATATCATTAAATCGGGACCACGCCTCGTGGAGGGTTTCATCTTGAAGTTGTTCGAAGTAGAGGATGTCACTCCTCAACTTGGTAGTCCTCCCTGGTGGGAAGAAGTGAGCAAGGAAGAGAGTGATGAGAACATCCCAGAAGGTGATGGATCCTGCGGGTCGACGTTCTAGCCACTGACTAGCTCTGTCCCGCAGAGAGAATTGGAAGAGACGTAATCGGGTAGTCTCTCGAGTGTCAACATCAAGGTCTATGGAATCTACGATCTTAAGGAAGTCCTTGAGGTGTTGATTTGGATCTTCGGAACGAAGTCCATGGAATGCACATCCGCTTTGCACCAACCGGATGGTGTCGGATCGCAAGGGAGACACATTGGCTCCTTGAGTGAGTTCAATGATGTTTTGATAGCCTTGATGGCTAGGACGGGAGTATTCTCCTAAAGTACGGGCTCTAGGAGGTTGGTTTGGTTGGGGTGGGTTGTTTGGTTGAGGTGGGTTGATGGGATCAAGGATGTTACCACCTTCCATGATGTCGGATGGTAATAGCTACGAACAAAGACACAAAGAAAAAGATAGACTAAAGAAAACCTAGAAAAATAAAAATAAAAATCTCACTAGAAAGGATTCTAATGATGTGTGTAAGGGAATATGTAAGAGTGTATGGGGAAGAGGTAATAGTGGTTTAGGGTTTGAGAAAGGTGGTTTTAGGTTTGATGGTTTTGAGTTTAATGGTTTTGTGTTTGATGGTATTGGGTTTGATGGTTTTGTAGGAAATGGTTTTGGTTTAAATGGTTTTGGTGTAGGTGGTTTTGGTTTAAGAGGTAATTTGTTGAAAAAGATAATTAAGAAAATATTAAGAAAGAAATAAAGAGAAGATTAGTAAATAATCTAATTGTCATTAAGAAGAAAGAAATTTGACAATTAAGATTATAGGTTGAGAAAAATCATAAGTTACTTATATATCCAAGTAACAATACGTCGAGAATCCATAGTTTCATATCTTGTGACTTTCCACGACTCGACGTTCTCAACTAACACCTTGGTGCAAACAAGTCAAATGCTTTGCCTTGATGTAAATCATAACCTAAGTGGGAAAGGATGCGTTTACGCAAAGTGACCTTTGACTTCTTTTGACCAATAAGGGAGTAAACTCGTTACGTGATTAGAGAAGACGTAAGCACGGGATATGAGCATATGGATGCTTTCACGTGTTGTTACGTGAAATATATAAGCTCCCTAAGTTTAGAAAGGCCTTGGATAGAGGCAAGTGTTAGAAAACTTGAGTTGGCGTTTTTGCCAAAGTGGGTGCTTTAAAAATAGGATCTCTCTAATCTCAAAACTCGTTTCGAGTGTTCTCAATTAAGCACATAACATATTCATACCTGAATTGAAAGATCCACATTTGTCGGGTAAGGGGAAGGCCGACTTTGAAATTTCGCCAAATTCCATACAGCCCCCTGGCGCGTCCCCGGCGCGTCAGCACGCCGGCAGCGCGCCAGCAGCAGACATGGAATTTTGCGAATTAGGCTACCGTTTGACGTTTTATGTGTTTCGAAGGTTTATTTGTCATTATCAAAACATTAGGAGATCTTGATCATGTTGCCTCAACAATCTCCCCCTTTTTGATGATGACAAATAAAATCCGAAAGCAAATAAAACTTACAAACGTAGCGAAGACAAGCGCGCCTTTGGTGATGCTTTGCGTCTTGACCTTGCCTTGTAAATTTGGTGAAGTCCTTTGCTTGCTCTTGAGCTTGACCTTCACTCTTGCTTTCTTTCTCCCCCTTTTGTCGAATCAAAAAGGCGGGACTTCCATGTGAATGGGGAAAGTAGCTTGTTCCATAGCACCCGAGCGTGCTCCCCCTTGAACATAGCTCCCCCTAGATCGTTGCTCCCCCTTGTTCCAAGGCGGGGATCCATGGGTCAAGAGCCTCACCTTTGCGGTGGCCTAGCTACATGAAAACAACACAACAACCAACAACCAAGAAATTCTCACATGTGGAAGTCCAAAATGGGTTAGGTTACCATTTGGATACTTGCAACATGGGTTAGTTCACATCATAAACATGTATATAAGTTATTTGTCCAAGATGACTCCAATATCCAAATGTTGAGCAAGACAATAGGTGTGAATTTTATTATAGAAGCCCGAAGGCAAATATTACAACCATCCGAAGATGTTACAAGTTACTAAGAACACAAAAGACATTAAAAGCACATACTACCACACACCTAGATACAACAATATTCAAGGATATTATTTCTTGTGATCAACAAAGTTGTCATCACAAGTGTCATCTCCCCTATCATTGTGCACAATGCACGTCATGTTTGAAGCCAATGCTTGAAGCATTTTAACTCCGTCATGGAGGGATTTGAACATCTCGCGATTTTCTTCGCGATTATCCTTGATGGCATTAAGCATATCAATTGTATTTTCACAACAAATAGCATGATTCCCTTCACGAAGCTTTGGGCTTAAGGGCTTCCTTATATTATCCCAAATCTTTTCATCACCAATACCCCTAAATGGAGAAGTAGTGATTTGCTCATTGTTAGGATTCGCCCAAATGTCATCTTGTAATAGAGTATCTAGGTTGATTTGTTGATTGTTTTTAACTAAGAAGCCTTTACCCATTCCAACTTTCATTGTTGGGGCTTCCGGGACAACATTGTTGTTGACAATTTCTTGACTTCCATTGTGAGCACTCAAAGAGTTAGACTCACTACTTAAGAGTATGAAATTGTCAAGAACATTGTTTGGAGATGTTGGTTGATTACTCATTTTTGTTGGATTGAAGTTTTAGATTGTGATTTTTAATGAAGTGATCCAATCTATAAATAAGAATGAGATGTAATTGGGTATGATTATCATTTTCTATAGTCCAACGGATATTAATGTGAATGGTACTTAAGATTCTCTAGTGATGGAAATGTTGCAAGGCTCAAGGAGAAAGGGAATCATAAATATGAGCTAGTTAAGAGGAGATAAGACTTCTAGTTAGGACTAAGTTGAGTGAACTAGAAGCTCATGCTAGTTACTATAATATCTTGAAGCATTAATTAATTAAATTAAGACATGTAACATGTGCTTATCACATAAGGAGAACAAGTAGAATTAGATACAAGATCTTCAACACAAGTGTGAATTGTGTTTTGACATTTTATCTAATCTTGGGAACTTAACATAGTCAAATTTATCAAGATAAATCAAGATAATTCGTGCCAAGTTTTCTTATTCTAACACATAGTATAGACATGTAGAATCTAGGATATTATCACTCATTGATTGAATGATGAGTTGATACATATCTTTCTTCTCGGAAACAATTAACGTTCCCTTCCATGCCTTCACATAAAAACACATAGGCTCTAATAGCGTTCAAATGACTTGTAAGTAATGTCTTTAATTTCAAAAGATTGTTCTCTTAAGATGCATGTCCACCATGAACATCTAGACCTATCCCAAGACAATTTGGATGTTTGATAGTGTCATGTCAAAACCTAATTTTGTTTTGATTGTGATCTAAGAGTTCTTTTATTCAAGTCACCAATGATTTGTTCTATAGGATGACCCCTCGCTTCTCTCAATTCCTTAGGATTGCCGTCATCCGTAACATTATCTTGTAATGCCGGCGACCTCTCTTGGTCTTGAACTATATGTTCATTGACCATATCATCTACTACCGAAGGAGATGACTTAGGCTCGGGCATGCTCTCATCAAAGGTAACATTGAGAGATTCCTCAATCCTCATTGTTTCCTTATTAAGCACTAAGTATGCTTTACTAGTTTGAGAGAATCCTAGGAAGACACCTTCATACGACTTTGGGTCGAATTTGGTGAGGTACTCTTTGGTGATAAGTATAAGGACTTTAAAACCAAATAATCTAAAATACTCTAAGGATGGTTTTCAATTCCTAAGTATTTCAAAAGGTGTTTTATTAATAATCTTTCTTATGATGACTCTATTAAAGATATAGCAAGCGGTATCTAGGTCATGACACCAAAACTTTTGTGGGATGGATTGCTCATCAAGCATAGCTCGACTCATCTTTCTTAACTTACGATGTGTTCTTTCAACAATCTCATGCGATTGAGAAGTGAACGGGCCCGATAAGTTATAAGATATTCCATGTTGTTCACAAAAGCTTCCATATTGCATTATATCAAAATTACTACTATGATTTGTTACTATTGAAACAATAGAACAATCGAGTAGGTCTTCAAGCTTCTTTCTTAAAATATCGGATTTATTTAGCACTTGTTTCTTATGTTCTAAGAATAAGACCCATGTATATTTTGAATAATTATCTACAATCATCAATACTAAGTTGACTCACACTAATCAAGATAAAACTTAGACCCCTAACATGCTCAACATTGGAGATTTTTATGGAGTCATGAAGAACATTACCTTTGCCTATGATTTTGCCGTTAAGTTTGCTTCCAAAAATGACTTGATTATCGTTATACTCCATGTATGACGTGAATAATCATCTATTCCCGGTCATGTGTATAGTGCAACCACTATCCACTATCCACTCGTCCGGTTGTAGATCACTTTTGAGACAAACCTACACCAAAGATATAATTCATGCCTTTGGTACCCATTGTCTCTTGGGTCCATTTTGGTTAGTATTTAAAGTTCCCAAGTCAAACATCCTTGGGTCTTGAAGCAAGATACATAGTTTTTCAATACCAAAATTAGAGAAAGCGGACCAAGGATTGTTTTGAAAACTATTTTGATTTTGGTAGCTTGGTCTATGGTAGTTGTATCCTTGAGGTTTAGAGAAGGTTTGGTTTGAATAGGAGTTGTCTCTCCTTTGGTAGTTATTATTATGTTGGTATTGAGATGACCTTTGATTATGATTATAAACATTTCTTCTTTGATTATTACGAAATGAAGATCTTTGGTTGTATGAGTTAAAAGGTCTCATATTAGGTGTAGGTAAGAGTGGTTTATTATTTACTCGAGGGTGTGCATAACCTAGACCATTTCGAGAAGCGGAATTAAAATTTTGTCTTGGTTTATCTTTTCTTGTGATGGGAGCTTGGTTCCCTCGAGTGTTTACAGAAGGAACTTGAGGAGTAATTGGTTTGTCTCTACTTGATGAAGATCCGGAAGTTTGTGGATCTATGTTTTGACATGATTTTACAAACACCATTGGTTTAGTTAAACTTGCGGGAGTGGTTTGACTATGTTTTGAAAATCCAAGACCTCCCTTGTCTTGAGACACCTTTTGACGGCTTATTATTTCTTCTAAATCATTAGTGCTCTTTTTATATTTAGAAAAACTTAAAGAATCCTTTTGAAGTTTGGATACTTTGTCATTCAAGGAGTTAACCTCAAGTGTGAGTTCCTCACATCTTTTACATGGTTCAACTACCTCCTTGTAATGCTTTAGCATCTTTACTTCTTTTTCAAGTTCATGAATTCTTTTATTAGTATTAATGCATTCTTGTTCAAAAATACGTTTTTCTTTAATGACATTTTCAAAAGTGTTTCTAAAGTCTTCATTACTTTTAGCTAGTTCCTCATTCTCCTTTTGCAAGTTGATAATATCTAGGTTATTAAAAGAGGAAGAGTTTAGTGGTACCTCAAGCTTTTCATGAGCCATGAGACAAGTGGCTTCTTTTGGTGGTTGCTCATCATCTTCACTATCACTCCATGCTCCTCCAACGAATGCCTTGTTTTCTTTTGGCTTAGGACATTCATTGATGAAGTGACCCTTTTCACCACAATTGTAGCATCCTTGAGTCCGTCTTGAGCTTTCGACAACTTTGTTGTCATTACCACGACTTGTGCCAAAGTTGTTTCTTCCACCAAAATTATTTCTTCCTCCATTGCCCCGATTAGCAAACCTATTGCTTCCTCCGAAGTTACCACCTTTTCTAAAGAACCTTCGAAAGTTTCTTGCCATAAGGTTGTATTCTTCGTCATCCGCCTCATCTTCTTCATCACTACCATCTTGGCCATCACTTTCATCACTAGGTTGGTTACTAGTGACTTTAGCTTTAAGAGCCAAAGACTTCACTTTCTCCTTTTTGTCTTTGGTGCTAGCCTTGTCATTTTCAAGTATCATTTCATAGACCTTGAGATTCCCAATGAGCTCATCAAGAGGTAATTCCGCCAAATTCTTAGCCTCCTCGATTGCCGTCACCTTAGGTCTCCACTTTACTGGAAGTGCTCGAAGAAACTTCCTAACATGGTTTTTGTTATAGAAGCTAGGATCTAGAGCCGTGAGACTAGTGATAATAGCATTAAACCTTGAGTAACCATTATCAATAGTTTCTTCATCCGAGATCGTAAACTTCTCATATTGTTGTATGAGTAGATCGATCTTGCAATCTTTAACTTGAGAATTGCCTTGATGAGTGATGACGAGAGATCGCCAAATTTCCTTGGCGGTTTTACAAACATGGACCCTCTCGAACTCCTTTCGAGGGAGAGCGTTATAGATTAACATCTTGGCTTCATCATTCTTCACGAGCTTTTTCTTTTCATCATCCTTTAGATCGGAGTGTGGTTTTTCAACTAACAACTTCGTTTCGGGGTCTTCCACCATGAACACAAAGTTGCCATTTTGAATAATTTCCCACAAATCAAGATCTTTGGACCTAACATAGGTCTCAAACCGGGTTTTCCAAAAACAAAACCCATCGGTTTCTAGCAAAGGTGGTCTTTGCATAGAACACCCCTCCGCGTAGTTCTCTTGAGCCATGGATCTATACTCAACTTTACCAAAAATCTTAGTTAGGATTTTAGATTTTTGGAAAAGAAGTTTTTGACTTAAAACGACTTCTCGGGAAGGTTTTAACGCTCAAAAACTTGAGTATTCCGCTCTGATACCAATTGTAGAACCGTAGAGGGGGGGAATACGGTCTTTTTGGCTTTTTAGATGTTTAAAAACTTTAAGCCAAGAAGAACACCAAGTGGTTGTACAATAATCCAACAACCACAAACACAACCAAAGTATATAAAGTAAGTAAAGAACACAACGATATATACTGGTTCGGGATGGGGGGTTTATACCATCCGTACGTCCAGTTGCGAATCCACGACACCGATACTATTACTCTAGTATAATCCTTTTGGTGGATTACAAACCGTTACAACTTCACTCCACCGATATGCACTAAGATCGGTGCTCACAAAGAAGAGCTACTCCCCAACGGTATTCCGCCCTCGGAAACCACCCAAAAGAATCTCGCGATTCGACTTCACCTAAGGATCACAAAGATCACTACCAAGACTTCCCACCGGAAGTATCAAACCCCAACTAGATCCCCAATGATCTAGGCTTGGTCACCAAGACACAAGACTTCCCTTACAAACAATTGAATGAATGAATATAAGTTTGTTCAACCAAGCCCTAACCTAACCTAGAGACTCGATTGTAATAGAAAGGGTAAAGATAAGAAGACCCTCGACACAATCACAAGAGTGGATTAAGTTCTTGTGATTCTTCCCTTGCAAGGAGATGTGTTCTTTCAAAGATGTTAGAATGAAAATCAAGAACACAAGATTAGAGATAGAGAGATTAGAGAGTGTTTAGAGAGAAAGAATATAGAGAGAAAGAATAATGGCAAGGGGTGAGGAATACAAGAGGCAAGGGTGGGTATTTATAGGCCAAGACCCAACTTGGGAAAAATTTACCGAGGCCGGCGCGCTGCCCACGCGTCAACGCGTGGGTGACGCGCCAGAACCTCTGTAACATTTTTCCCAAAACTTGGGTGTTGGTCTTTTAAATACCTAACCTTGCTAAACCCCCAATTGTACTTCACACTAAACCTTAACATTAATCAATCTAAGGTTTACCAACTCAAATAGCCAATTTGAAAAACATTTTGTGAAGTAGTTAAAGAGAAAACAAATTACCAAGGGTATAAGAGATAGAAAAGGTAATTTGGAAGGGGTGTAAATGTAATTCCTCACATGGCATAAGTGAGAAGAGAATATGCCATGGTATATTCCACAAGGGAAGGGTTAAGGTGTAACTATGGTTAGGGTTAAGGGTTTAGAAGGTTTAGAGGATAACCATGGTTAAGTAAGAAGGGGTTAAGTTAGAAAGTTAACCATGGTTGGGTTGAGAAGGTTTAAGTGATCATGTTGGTTAGGTTAAGAGATAACCAAGGTTGGGTGTTGGTGATGGAGGTTAACCAAGGTTGGGTTACAAAGGAATATTCCAAAGGGAATATGCTTTGCTTGGAGAGAAAGGGTTAAGGTATGAGAGTAAGGGGTAGAATGTGTAAGTGTGTGTGAAGAAGGTTTGTGAGGGAAGTGTGTGTAATTTGAATGTAAAGTGGGTATGTGAGTAGTGTGTGAAATTTGAATTGTAGTGTGTGTAGTTTGAATTTGTGTGGGAGTATGTGAGAATATGTGTAAGAATGTGTAAGAAGGTGTAAGTGTGTGTGAAGAGGGTATGTGAGGGAGGTGTGTGTAATTTGAATTTGTGTGGGAGTATGTGAGGGGACAAGAAGTACAAAAGGGTGATGTGTGTAAGGAATATGTAAGGGAATATGTAAGAGTGTATGGGGAAGAGGTAATAGTGGTTTAGGGTTTGAGAATGGTGGTTTTGGGTTTGATGGTTTTGAGTTTAATGGTTTTGTGTTTGATGGTTTTGGGTTTGATGGTTTTGTAGGAAATGGTTTTGTAGGAAGTGGTTTTGGTTTAAATGGTTTTGGGTTGAGTGGTAATTTGTTGAAAAAGATAATTAAGAAAATATTAAGAATGAAATAAAGAGAAGATTAGTAAATAATCTAATTGTCATTAAGAAGAAAGAAATTTGACAATTAAGATTATAGGTTGAGAAAAATCATAAGTTACTTATATACTCAAGTAACAATACGTCGAGAACCCATAGTTTCATATCTCGTGACTTTCCACGACTCGACGTTCTCAACTAACACCTTGGTGCAAACAAGTCAAGTGCTTTGCCGATATATAAAGCATAACCCAAGTGGGAAAGGATGCATTTACGCAAAGTGACCTTGGACTTAGTTTGACCAATAAGGGAGTAAACCCGTTACGTGATTAGAGAAGACGTAAGCACGGGATATGAGCATATGGATGCTTTCACGTGTTGTTACGTGAAATATATAAGCTCCCTAAGTTTAGAAAGGCCTTGGCTAGAGGCAAGTGTTAGAAAACTTGAGTTGGCGTTTTCCCAAAGTGGGTGCTTTAAAAATAGGATCTCTCTAATCTCAAAACTCGTTTCGAGTGTTCTCAATTAAGCACATAACATATTCATACCTGAATTGAAAGATCCACATTTGTCGGGTAAGGGGAAGGCCGACTTTGAAAATTCGCCAAATTCCATACAATCCCCTGGCGCGTCCCCGGCGCGTCAGCGCGCCAGCAGCAGACATGGAATTTTGCGAATTAGGCTACCGTTTGATGTTTTAAGTGTTTCGAAGGTTTATTTGTCATTATCAAAACATTAGGAGATCTTGATCATGTTGCCTCAACAGAATTAAACTGAATCAACTTCCAACATAAGTATAAAATCCTCCAACGAAATGAAAAAAAACTGAAAATAAAAGATAAAAGTAAAGGTAGGTCTTTAAGCTCTACTCTCAGCACTCAAAACCCAGCATCCCGCTTAATACCTGCCGCATGGAACAGAAAACGCGGCTGAGCTTAAAAAGCTCAGTGAACAGATATAACAAAGAAAAGGTAATAAGCAAAGCAAACGAAATGGATTAAACGAATAATTTAACAACCATAAGTCAACGAATTTAGCATCATAAGTAATTGAATTGTAAAGCATAATCAAAAGTAATCAGAATCAAACGAATATAAATGATCAGATATATCTACCAGAGGCACTCGAATAGATATAAGAAGCCAAGGAACCACGAGCCGACCTACAAGAGACACTCGAACACCTATATAATCCGTCAAATCATAATTGCACAAGGAGGGGTGACCTCACATGTACCAAAAGTGAAAGGGGTACAAGGCACGTACAGCCAGTCACTACCTAATCATAACAAACAAAGCCTAGGATGCATCCATACACTCTCTGAATCAAACAAAATACATATGCCAGCTCATGACTGGTCACATATATAACTAATTGGCCAGTGTACACATATATATCAAACAAAAGGGAATGCCAGGGATCAATCATTGCTTAGCCTCCTCGATTGCCATCACCTTAGGTCTCCACTTTACTGGAAGTGCTCGAAGAAACTTCCTAACATGGTTTTTGTTATAGAAGCTAGGATCTAGAGCCGTGAGACTAGTGATAATAGCATTAAACCTTGAGTAACCATTATCAATAGTTTCTTCATCCGAGATCGTAAACTTTTCATATTGTTGTATGAGTAGATCGATCTTGCAATATTTAACTTGAGAATTGCCTTGATGAGTGATGACAAGAGATCGCCAAATTTCCTTGGCGGTTTTACAAACATGGACCCTCTCGAACTCCTTTCGAGGGAGAGCGTTATAGATTAACATCTTGGCTTCATCATTCTTCACGAGCTTTTTCTTTTCATCATCCTTTAGATCGGAGTGTAGTTTTTCAACTAACAACTTCGTTTCGGGGTCTTCCACCATGAACACAAAGTTGCCATTTTGAATAATTTCCCACAAATCAAGATCTTTGGACCTAACATAGGTCTCAAACCGGGTTTTCCAAAACCAAAACCCATCGGTTTCTAGCAAAGGTGGTCTTTGCATAGAACACCCCTCCGCGTAGCTCTCTTGAGCTATGGATCTATACTCAACTTTACCAAAAATCTTAGTTAGGATTTTAGATTTTTGGAAAAGAAGTTTTTGACTTAAAACGACTTCTCGGGAAGGTTTTAACGCTCAAAAACTTGAGTATTCCGCTCTGATACCAATTGTAGAACCGTAGAGGGGGGGGGGGGTGAATACGGTTTCTTAGGCTTTTAGAACGTTTAAAAACTTTAAGCCTTGAAGAACACCAAGTGGTCTAGACGAGAACAACCACTAGCACAAACACAAACACAAGTATATAAAGCGAGTAAAGAACACCACGATATATACTGGTTCCGGATGGGGGGTTTATACCATCCGTACGTCCAGTTGCGAATCCACGACACCGATACTATTACTCTAGTATAATCCTTTCGGTGGACTATAAACCGTTACAACTTCACTCCACCAATACTCAACAATATTGGTGATCACAAAGAAAGAGCTACTCCCCAACGGTATTCCGCCCTCGGAAACCACCCAAAAGAATCTCGTGACTCGACTTCCACTTGGTCACTAAGACCTCTACCAAAACTTCCACCCGGAAGTATCAAACCCCAACTAGATCCGCAATGATCTAGGCTTGGTCACAAAGACACAAGACTTCCCTTACAAACTTTTGGATGAAAGAATATAAGTTTGTTCAATCAAGCTCTAACCTAACCTAGAGACTCGATTGTAATAGAAAGGGTAGAAGAAGACCCTTGACACAATTACAAGAGTGGATTAGGTTCTTGTGATTCTTCCCTTGCAAAGAAGATGTGTTCTTTCAAAGATGTTAGTGTGATAATCAAGAACACAAGATTAGAGATAGAGAGATTCGAGAGTGTTTAGAGAGAGAATCTAGAGAGAAAGAAGAATGGCAAGGGGTGAGGAATACAAGAGGCAAGGTTGGGTATTTATAGGCCAAGACCCAACTTGGGAAAAATTTACCGAGGCCGGCGCGCTGCCCACGCGTCAACGCGTGGGTGACGCGCCAGAACCTCTGTAACATTTTTCCCAAAACTTGGGTGTTGGTCTTTTAAATACCTAACCTTGCTAAACCCCCAATTGTACTTCACACTAAACCTTAACATTAATCAATCTAAGGTTTACCAACTCAAATAGCCAATTTGAAAAACATTTTGTGAAGTAGTTAAAGAGAAAACAAATTACCAAGGGTATAAGAGATAGAAAAGGTAATTTGGAAAGGGTGTAAATGTAATTCCTCACATGGCATAAGTGAGAAGAGAATATGCCATGGTATATTCCACAAGGGAAGGGTTAAGGTGTAACTATGGTTAGGGTTAAGGGTTTAGAAGGTTTAGAGGATAACCATGGTTAAGTAAGAAGGGGTTAAGTTAGAAAGTTAACCATGGTTGGGTTGAGAAGGTTTAAGTGATCATGTTGGTTAGGTTAAGAGATAACCAAAGTTGGGTGTTGGTGATGGAGGTTAACCAAGGTTGGGTTACAAAGGAATATTCCAAAGGGAATATGCTTTGCTTGGAGAGAAAGGGTTAAGGTATGAAAGTAAGGGGTAGAATGTGTAAGTGTGTGTGAAGAAGGTTTGTGAGGGAAGTGTGTGTAATTTGAATGTAAAGTGGGTATGTGAGTAGTGTGTGAAATTTGAATTGTAGTGTGTGTAGTTTGAATTTGTGTGGGAGTATGTGAGAATATGTGTAAGAATGTGTAAGAAGGTGTAAGTGTGTGTGAAGAGGGTATGTGAGGGAGGTGTGTGTAATTTGAATTTGTGTGGGAGTATGTGAGGGGACAAGAAGTACAAAAGGGTGATGTGTGTAAGGAATATGTAAGGGAATATGTAAGAGTGTATGGGGAAGAGGTAATAGTGGTTTAGGGTTTGAGAAAGGTGGTTTTGGGTTTGATGGTTTTGAGTTTAATGGTTTTGTGTTTGATGGTTTTGGGTTTGATGGTTTTGTAGGAAATGGTTTTGTAGGAAGTGGTTTTGGTTTAAATGGTTTTGGGTTGAGTGGTAATTTGTTGAAAAAGATAATTAAGAAAATATTAAGAATGAAATAAAGAGAAGATTAGTAAATAATCTAATTGTCATTAAGAAGAAAGAAATTTGACAATTAAGATTATAGGATGAGAAAAATCATAAGTTACTTATTTACTCAAGTAACAATACGTCGAGAATCCATAGTTTCATATCTCGTGACTTTCCACGACTCGACGTTCTCAACTAACACCTTGGTGCAAACAAGTCAAGTGCTTTGCCGATATGTAAAGCATAACCCAAGTGGGAAAGGATGCATTTACGCAAAGTGACCTTGGACTTAGTTTGACCAATAAGGGAGTAAACCCGTTACGTGATTAGAGAAGACGTAAGCACGGGATATGAGCATATGGATGCTTTCACGTGTTGTTACGTGAAATATATAAGCTCCCTAAGTTTAGAAAGGCCTTGGCTAGAGGCAAGTGTTAGAAAACTTGAGTTGGCGTTTTCCCAAAGTGGGTGCTTTAAAAATAGGATCTCTCTAATCTCAAAACTCGTTTCGAGTGTTCTCAATTAAGCACATAACATATTCATACCTGAATTGAAAGATCCACATTTGTCGGGTAAGGGGAAGGCCGACTTTGAAAATTCGCCAAATTCCATACAATCCCCTGGCGCGTCCCCGGCGCGTCAGCGCGCCAGCAGCAGACATGGAATTTTGCGAATTAGGCTACCGTTTGATGTTTTAAGTGTTTCGAAGGTTTATTTGTCATTATCAAAACATTAGGAGATCTTGATCATGTTGCCTCAACAGAATTAAACTGAATCAACTTCCAACATAAGTATAAAATCCTCCAACGAAATGAAAAAAAACTGAAAATAAAAGATAAAAGTTAAGGTAGGTCTTTAAGCTCTACTCTCAGCACTCAAAACCCAGCATCCCGCTTAATACCTGCCGCATGGAACAGAAAACGTGGCTGAGCTTAAAAAGCTCAGTGAACAGATATAACAAACAAAAGGTAATAAGCAAAGCAAACGAAATGGATTAAACGAATAATCTAAACAACCATAAGTCAACGAATTTAGCATCATAAGTAATTGAATTGTAAAGCATAATCAAAAGTAATCAGAATCAAACGAATATAAATGATCAGATATATCTACCAGAGGCACTCGAATAGATATAAGAAGCCAAGGAACCACGAGCCGACCTACAAGAGACACTCGAATAGGTCTAAAGCACCTACATAATCCGTCAAATCATAATTGCACAAGGAGGGGCGACCTCACATGTACCAAAAGTGAAAGGGGTACAAGGCACGTACAGCCAGTCACTACTTAATCATAACAAACAAAGCGTAGGATGCATCCATACACTCTCTGAATCAAACAAAATACATATGCCAGCTCATGACTGGTCACATATATAACTAATTGGGAATGCCAGGGATCAATCTTCACCTCCCCAGAAAGTGTCATGCCAGTGATGTCATCACTAACACGCCCATGGTACCTCCATGGATAGTTCGCAAGCTCGGGCATAAGAACAGAATCGTATCAACAAAGCATATCCATATCAAACGAATCATAACATAATCAAACAAAAGCTCATATCAAAGGATCACACAAAAGGAACATAGCAATGGCAAAGGATAATGGTAACATAGATTGAAGGGAATCTCTACTGAATAGAGACAGAATATCTGTACCTTAAAAGCAAAGCAAAGCAATGAAAAGCAACGAACAACGGACTAATCCCTCTTCAAAGGATCTACACGAATACGATAATCAAGTATTACTTTATGTCTGATTGAATCAGGTTACTTATTTTAGTATGCTTTCCATTTTAAGTAACTTCTCATATTTAGTAACTTTCTCGAATTAGTACTTAAATACTTTAAGGTTATTATTGACGATTAAATAATATATAAGGTTTAAAACAACCAATATAGCAAGTTAGGGTTAAGTACGGAAATTTAGTAAAGTTTAGGGACAAAATATAAATTATCAAAATTAAATATTAAAACGTCAAATAAAGTTTATTTTAATAAATCAATATTAAGATAATAATTTTGGACCCGTAATTATAATTTATATAATTTATTAATGTACCCACGATCTTAATATTTATGCCGCGACGACCCACTATTTTATTATTTCGAAAACAAAAGAAAATCCGAAACAACCTACATGCATCCTACTCTCGTATATATTGCACGTGATAATATGTTTTAGTTCTTGTTAACACGTAATCTATTTATGTGTCTAACTATTGCACATTTTCTTTTAATGATGATATATTATAAAAAGCTAAAAGGTTCATGCATGCCCAGTAAACATATGTAGGTAAATGAGACTCTTTTTATTTCGTATAGATCAGTTATCACATGTACATTAGATCAAAATAAAGATGGATCAAAGGAACAATTACATGAGTAGATTAGAATATATATGGATCAATTTAGATCAGTTTCAAACTTGTTATTATGTATGTTTTACAACCAGATTTCAATGCATACTTTAGAGATTGAAGTGAGCGTCACGAAGCCGAAACGGAACGTATAATACCAACAGGTTTTAAGGATTCAAAACAGAAAGAACAGATCTACTTATGCGTTTGACGTCTTCATGATTTCATGTAAACCTTACTAATTATTTCATATGAGTTTTCGCTTGGTTAAAACATGCTATATCTAGCCGATTAACAAGATGACCACAATCTGATTTTATGTTGTTTTGAGTCCATGCATACACAATATATACTTACAGCCGATTCATATATAATTAGGTGATATGTTATGATCTCATGTGTGTTGCATAAATATGTTATAATCCAGCCTATCTCACTGCCACGACATGATCAAAAGAAAAGAAAACAAGAATTGAAATAGGTTAGGATTGTGATACCCTTGATGCGTGGTAACAAGGAGGAACACAGCGAGATCGAATAATGACTAATATCCCAGCCAAAACACAAACAGAACCAAACTTCGAACAGCTTTAAACCCACGAATAACACCCCTATTCGAAGAGACCTATACCACGTCCACCACCACAGAAACCACGACCAAAACCCCCTTTTTGCACGCTTGAATTCGAACGGACAGGACCAAGAAAAGGTAGCAGCCGAATGGAAACTTTCTTTAGGTTTTAGTGAAAATAAAGGTACGGTTATAATGTTGATGATATGGAGCGTGTGAGATGATAGGGGTAAATCAATTAATCCGTGTATTATGGGGTATGATCGATTCATTTCAAATTTAGTTTGGGTGGGCTTGGGCTTGGTTTTTGTGTTAAAGATAACTTGTGTCCAATACTTGTATAATTCAGTCATTCTTCTTTTAGTTCAAACATGTGCAAGAATATTTCAGACATAATATATAGTTTTTATTATATCATAAGTAGTAGGAAGTTTATTATGTTGCATAAAGTTCAAATATTATCTCTCAAATACTTAGGTTAAAGCTTAATACATATGTTTGAGAGTTACGGGTGTTATACTCATCCTCACTTTCAAATTCAAATTACACACACTTCCCTCACAACCCTCTCTTTTCTCACACACTAGCCAATTCATTTCATCACATGCTTATTTCAAATTTGAATCTCTCACTTAGGCTCTCTTCTATCACATCACTCCAACTCACCGAAACTCATCTCAACCCTTCATCTCATCCTCTTCTCCAAGTTGGGCATATTCTTAGAATATTCTCTTCTTAACCAAACCATGCTTACTCATCCAACTTAACCATGGTTTGTTCTCAAACCAATCTCACTCTCTCACTTCCTTCTCACACAATTTGAATTTCAAATTCAAATTTTTTTTTTTCTCTCTCTCTCTATCTCTAACATACACACTTCCTTTCCAAGTGTTAGGAATACGTTTTTCCTAGAAGATTCGGTCACCCCAAGTACTTTAAAGCATTGTATAGCTTGTAGTATTTATCATGTTAGTTAATATGTAGTCTTAGTATTAGTTAGTATTAGTTAGTATTTGTGGAGTCGGGTCGGGTCTTTACCCACTGTCAGCTCGATCCACAGCCTAGTAGAGGCAAGTAACATGTTGTAAGTATAAATACCCTCTCCTACCAAGGGAGAGGGTTGGACCTTCTCATTTCCCTCAATCTATTTTCTTTTTTTTTTTGGTTTTCTCTCAAGGTTCCAACTTCTTTCTCTCTCTAAACTCTCTTCTTCTTTCTTTCTTTGTTCATTCGACCAACACAACAAGTTGCATACATGTTATAGATTAATTAGTGTCCTACAATTGGTATCAGAGCCAAGGTTTCATCTTAGGGACTAGCTTGTATTCGGAGTTGTAGCTTGGTTTTGTTTGTTCTATTTTTGGTTCGAATGGTATTTAAGGGATACACCTTGGTTTGATCTTGTTTGTGATATATGAAGTGTTATGGGTGTACTTTTGTGATTAGGGGTATTAGAGTTACTTAGTTTGATCTTTGGATTAATTATTTCATCTATTTTGTGGATGATTTGGTGATTTTTGTTGGTGTTTGATGCTTTGTTCTTATTAGAGGTTAGCTCTAAGTTGGAAGATTCTTGTTAGAGGTTAGCTCATCTTAGGAAAAAGACAAACTGGCAAGATAGTGATGTTTTTGTATTCTTGNAAAAAACAAACTGGCAAGATAGTGACGGTTTTGTATTCTTGTGTTCAGAGGTTATCTTTTTTAGTGGTTATCTTTTTTAGAGGTTATCTATTTTAGAGGTTATCTTTTTCAGAGGTTATCATTTTTTTAGAGGTTATCTTTTTCAGAGGTTATCTTTTCAGAGGTTATCTTTTTCAGTGGTTATCTTTTCAGAGGTTATCTTTTTAGTGGTTATCTTTTTTAGATGTTATCTCAAGTTAGAGGTTATCTCCAGTTAGAGGTTATCTCCAGTTAGAGGTTATCTCCAGTTAGCGGTTACCTCCTTCCAGCGGTTACCTCCTTTTAGTGGTTACCTCCTTCTAGCGGTCACCTCCTTCCAGCGGTTACCTCCTTTCAGTGGTTACCTCCTTCCAACGGTTACCTCCTTTCAACGGTTACCTCCTTCCAGCGGTTACCTGATATCTGCGGTTACCTTATTTCAGCGATTACCTCTGTTTAAGTGAGTAGCTATCTTCAGCATTTACCTCTAGCGATTTGGTGGTGTTTAGCGATTTGCTAAAGTTGCAGCTTGACCAAAGTTGACTTTTTACGACAAAACTTCAAATGGCCATAACTTTTGAACCGTAACTCTGTTTTTAGCGAAATACCTGTCAAAACGGCCGGAACAGGCTGAATATTGTGAGGTTTCACCACAAAGTTGTGCAAACGAATTTTTCGAGGCCCAAATCACCTCCGGAGTGAAGATATTGAGGTTTTAAGTTTTCAGACCATAATTTCACCATTGCAACCTGCATCAACCAAACCAAATCACACTGCTGGTTGATAACTCACTGATAGGTGATCAAGTTGTTGTGAGTTGACAATACGCTGCAAGTTGAATAGTTCTGTTATTTGAGATTGGTTGCGATTTGAGTTGTTACAACTTGTCCAATTACAATCTGACGTTGCGAGTTGATTCTTGCAATTTGACTAATTGTGATTTGACTTGGTGTGATTTGACTCGTTGTGACTTGACTTAGATAACTTACCGTACCTTGCAAAGTTTATCATCTCACACTTAATCACTAAAGTACTCAGCATCATCTCACGGTTTCTTCTTGACTTTGTAAAATCCCGCGAAAGATTCTATTTCTCGGTTTAAGTCATAGACTTGTAAAATCCCATGCACGTTAACATCATGTCTACTACTTCAGATTCAGTCATACCTGAGATACTCAAATTATACGACATGATCGATGAACATAAGACTTCCAACCCTTCACAACAAATTAACGTGCTTGAGTATGATAATGCTGCAATGGAATCTTCGTGCTCGAATTCTCAAGAGAATGAGTTTCATCAACCAATTAAATTACCTGACAATACAAAGGAAAGTTGCATTGAATGTTTTCGAGTACTTCACTCACATCTCAAGCTTCTCTTTGCACAACCTGGATATTTAGGAGGATACAAACGTGCATTCGAAACACTCTTTGGTCAAGATGTTGAGACCTTTACAGTCAAAATGATTCTGAACTTAGATCAACTTCAACAACAACTTGACAAAGGTGAATTTTCTGAAGGTAGATCTATGGCTGCATTCTGTGTGATCAACACCTAGCTCCAAGTGTTCATTAATTCGCGATTCACTGAGGAGTATGATCATGAGAGTCAAATGACGAAGGAGTGCTTTGCTACTTACACGGGAATCGAAGTTGAAAAGTTCAGAGTCACACTACTCCAACTCATGGGAAACGTTAAGGAGTACATTGACGAAAGAGCACAGCACAAACTTAAGAATGAAGACAAGGTGAAGGTATGTCGGATGCAATCAAGTGATGGTATTGTGAATTCGGGTAAAGCATCAGATGTTGGGTCAGTTGTCACTGAAGGCAGAGGATCAGAGATTGATAAGCTTGACACTACCAACAGTTCATCGACTCTTGTTGCACATGATATGGATGCATATATCAGACCGGTAAAAGAAAGGGTGTCACGTGCTGAGGTACTCAAACTGTATAAAAGGATTGATGAACCGAAGATACTCAACAA
>LBNU01000634.1:30449-41965 GCA_014162995.1 Artemisia annua | reverse complement strand
TAACGAAAGAGTGTTACTTAACTGAAGTCATCCCATTTTTTAAACTTATCAAAGAACACTTTGAGGGCATGCAAAAATCCCTTGAAACTGAAGTGAAAGAGATGAAAGAAGTGTTTAAAAATGTGGAAAATGAGGGAAAACAAACTGCAATAGATCTTCAATATAGTGAAATTGCGAGGAAAAATGCTCTTATCATGAATGACACTTTGATTGCTCAATGTATTGCACAAGATGTATTTTATACTGCTACTGATTTGTCATTAACTGCTTGTCAATTTCATGAGATGTCTGTTGCATTAAATGTTTTCTAGAATCGTGTTGTTGAGCTTGAGGGGGAGAATTTAAAATTGCATGAGAAAATTCAAAACGATGACCATGATAACATGGTCAGGCATTTTTCAAAACTAGAGGTTGATAATCTTAATTTGCAATTAAAGTATCAACATTTAGAAGAAAGAGTTAAAATCTCAAACGCCAAGACATCTTCGGATGCTCCTGAATTTGATGCATATTTTGAATTAGCCAAACGTGATGAAAAGATTCAAGCTCACACTAACACGATTCGGAAATTGAGGGTTCAAATTGCCCAATTAAAGTCTAATAAGAGTGATGTGACTAACACCCATAAACCAAAGTCTGTAGATTCTCAGAATTTTCATTTTCAAGACATCATCAACAAACTACAATATGAAAATGATTGTTTTCGAGCTGAAAATTCAAAAGTCAAACAACATTACAAAGAGTTCTATGATTTAATTAAGATCACACATGATAAAAACAATGAAAAGATAACTTCTTTGCTTAAAGAGAATGAGAATCTAAAGACTCTGGTGAAAGGGAAAATGCCAATTATCACTAGTGATAATGTTGTTCTAAAGGTTTCTGCTTGTAAGAAATATGATGTTGATGCTGTGAATATCCCGCTCCCTCTTAGGAATTATAGGTCTGCTCACTATGCGTATCTATTGTACCTTAAGGATAGACTAGACATGCTTCGCGAGACTATAGAAGAGGATAGGACAGTGAAACCACAAGATAGTGCTATTCTAGATGCCTGCTTTCTCACTAAACGATCCCAGGAGCTCTTAGAATATGCCATTGGTACATGTCCTAAGAATGACAACAAGCAAGATAGGCTCACTGCATCATTATCAATGACTAAGAACAAGCATGTAACCTTTGAGGCACCGTTGGAAACTTCAGATCCCAACACATCTAAACATGTTCAGCAAATTGAAGTGAAAAAGACTAAGATTCCCATCAGTCCTTCTATAGGAATTAATAGTGACACTAAAGCTAGAGAGTCAAAAACTATGATAAATATAAAGAATGATGAGACTTCACCAGCTAAAAGTGTTCCTAAGAAGAAAGTAGAAGACCACATGAGGAACAAAATGTCGGTTTTGAGCAAAAAGAATCATAATTCAAACCCTAATTCACTTTGCAAAACATGTAATGAATGCTTAATTTTTAAGAACACTTTGAGGGCATGCAAAAATCCCTTGAAACTGAAGTGAAAGAGATGAAAGAAGTATTTAAAAATGTGGAAAATGAGGGAAAACAAACTGCAATAGATCTTCAATATAGTGAATTTGCGAGGAAAAATGCTCTTATCATGAATGAAACTTTGATTGCTCAATGTATTGCACAAGATGTATTTTATACTGCTACTGATTCGTCATTAACTGCTTGTCAATTTCATGAGATGTCTGTTGCATTAAATGTTTTCCAGAATCGTGTTGTTGAGCTTGAGGGGGAGAATTTAAAATTGCATGAGAAAATTCAAAACGATGACCATGATAACATGGTCAAGCATTTTTCAAAACTAGAGGTTGATAATCTTAATTTTCAATTAAAGTATCAACATTTAGAAGAAAGAGTTAAAATCTCAAATGCCAAGACATCTTCAGATGCTCCTGAATTTGATGCATATTTTGAATTAGCCAAACGTGATGAAAAGATTCAAGCTCACACTAACACGATTCGGAAATTGAGGGTTCAAATTGCCCAATTAAAGTCTAATAAGAGTGATGTGACTAACACCCATAAACCAAAGTCTGTAGATTCTCAGAATTTTCATTTTCAAGACATCATCAACAAACTACAATATGAAAATGATTGTTTTCGAGCTGAAAATTCAAAAGTCAAACAACATTACAAAGAGTTATATGATTTAATTAAGATCACACATGATAAAAACAATGAAAAGATAACTTCTTTGCTTAAAGAGAATGAGAATCTAAAGACTCTGGTAAAAGGGAAAATGCCTATTATCACTAGTGATAATGTTGTTCTAAAGGTTTCTGCTTGTAAGAAATATGATGTTGATGCTGTGAATATCCCGCTCCCTCTTAGGAATAATAGGTCTGCTCCCTATGCGTATCTATCGTACCTTAAGGATAGTCTAGACATGCTTCGCGAGACTATAGAAGAGGATAGGACAGTGAAACCACAAGATAGTGCTATTCTAGATGCCTGCTTTCTCACTAAATGATCCCAGGAGCTCTTAGAATATGCCATTGGTACATGTCCTAAGAATGACAACAAGCAAGATAGGCTCACTGCATCATTCTCAATGACTAAGAACAAGCATGTAACCTTTGAGGCACCGTTGGAAACTTCAGATCCTAACACATCTAAACATGTTCAGCAAATTGAAGTGAAAAAGACTAAGATTCCCATCATTCCTTCTATAGGAATTAATAGTGACACTAAAGCTAGAGAGTCAAAAACTATGATAAATATAAAGAATGATGAGACTTCACCAGCTAAAAGTGTTCCTAAGAAGAAAGTAGAAGACCACATAAGGAACAAAAAGTCAGTTTTGAGCAAAAAGAATCATAATTCAAACCCTAATTCACTTTGCAAAACATGTAATGAATGCTTAATTTCGGCTAATCATGATAAATGTGTTGATAAATTTTTGAAGTCATCCAACAAAACCCCAGTAAAGAAAGTTTGGAGAGCTAAACGAGTTAAGCAAATTTGGAAAGCAACAGGAAAACTATTTGCCAATATTGGTTATCAATGGAAGCCCACTGGAAGGAAATTCACTTTAGGAGAACAGTGCCCTTTAACTAGGATAAATAACACTAAAGTAGTGCCTATTATGAAATGGAAGCCAACTGGTAGAACTTTCCCTTTAGAGGCCTATTGTCCTTTAACTAGGCCCTTTGCATCTACCAGTGAAACCTCCACCATTGAAACGAATGCACCTAAGGCCTATGTAGTTGAAGAATTTGTTTGCACTAACCAACTGGAACCCAATTTAAATTGGGGTTCCGGCACTCCAAACTCTCTTGCTTTGTCTGTTTTCAAATGCAGGTCGTACAAATCGTCCTTTGACATTTGGACTCAGGCTGCTCATAAAATATGACCGGGAATCGCTCATAGCTCAAGATTTTCGTGAATAAGTTTATCGGGACAGTTAGATTCGGGAACTACCATTTTGAGGCAATTATGGGTTATGGAGATTATGTCTTTGGTGACTGGATAATTTTCAGGGTATACTACGTGGAAAGACTTGGGCACAATTTGTTATCTGTTGGTCAATGTTGTGATTCCGATCTCGAAGTGGCTTTCAGCAAACACACTTGCTCTGTCAGAAAATTGGATGGTGTTGATCTTCTAAAAGGCAGTCGTGGCACTAAATTGAACACCATCTTTATTGAAGACATGATGCGGCCCTCTCCGATTTGCTTGATATCTTTGGTTATCGTGGCTATGGCACCAAAGTGTAGATGACTTGAACCTTGGTACCGTCAGTGATCTTGCTCGTTAGTATCTTGAACAAGGTCTACCGAGATTAATGTTCTAAACAGATCATCTTTGTTCGGCTTGTCAACTGGGTAAAAGTAAGAAGCATACCCACTAACCCAAAACTGTCAACACCATCACGGAAGTTCTTCACACCCTTCACATGGATCTTTGCAAACCAATGAGAGTGCAGAGTATTAAAGGGAAGTAATACGCTCTAGTTTTCATTGATGACTACTGTCGGTTTACACGGGTGATGTTTTAGAAAACCAAGGATGAAACTCCATAGGTTATCATCAATCTGATCAAACAATTGCAAGTGTGACTCAACAAAACCATCAGAATCATCCTCACCGATAATGGAACTGAGTTTGTTACACCCAAAAACTAATCCTTGACGCATACTCTCCACAACAAAACTCCATGTGAGCTGATACTTGGCAAGAAACCGGATCTCACTTTTCATCAAATGTTCGGTGCTCCATACTATCCAACAAGTGACAGTCAAGATCTGGGAAAACTCAAAGCTAAAGCAGACATTGGATTCCTCGTTGGGTATGTACCAGATCGCAAGGGATACCGAATCTACAACAAATGAACACGATAAATCTTGGAAACAATTCACGTCACATTCAATGAGCTGACTGAGCAAACGGCTCCTGTACACATCAGTGCATGACCCGCGTCTAAACTTTTGTCACCTGAACCAATCAGTTCAGGTCTTGTACAGAATTCCACTCCTGCATGTACCTTATGTACCACCTATCGTTAAGGATTTGGAGATCTTGTTTGATCCAATGGTTGATGAATATTTTGAGCTGCCAACTGTTTATACACTAGTACCACCAGCTGTCGCAGCTCATGTTCCAAATGATCCAAATGGTCCATCTTTTCCTATTTCAATGGCTCAAGATGCTCCATCAGCAAGTCATTCACCATCATCATACATTCAATCTCCTTCTGTACATCAAGGCATTGCAGTCGACAATTCTTTTGTAGTAAATCCATCTGCTCCACCTGATGATGCTCTGTTCAAAAACACATTTGCTCCTGAATCTTCATCTGAGGCATCTTCTTCAGGAGATCTTAACACGGTTACATCAGTTTCCTACCCACAACCACATGATCATCACGAATAATGGACCAATTACCATCCGATTGTGAACGTTGTTGGGAATCCCTCTCAACCGGTATCCACACAAAAGCAACTTGACACACATGCCTTGTGGTGCCTTTATAATTCCGTACTATCCAAAGTCTAGCCCTAAGATTTCAAGACTGCTATATCAGACGGATGTTGGGTTAATGCGATGAAAGAAGAAATTCATGAGTTCTATCGACTTGAAGGATTGGAATTGGTACCACCTCCAGATTGTGCAATAATTATAGCTCTTAAGTGGATTTTCAAAGTGAAACTTGATGAGCATGATGACGTTCTGTATACAAGGCAAGGGTTGTTGCTAAGGGTTATCATCAAAAGGAAGGCATTGATTTTGAGGAATCTTTTGCTCCGATTGTTTGTATTGAAGTTATCAGAATATTTCTCGCCAAGGCTGCAAGTCAGAACTAGACGGTCTATCAAATGGGAGTGATAATTGCATTTCTAAATGGAAAGCTGAATGATGTTGTTTATGTCAGTCAACCTAAAGGATTTGTGGATCTTGATCGTCCTACCCATGTCTACCGTCTGAAAAAGGGCTCTTTATGGCCTAAAGCAGGCGCCTAGGGCATGGTACGATATACTGTCAATGTTTCTCCTGGCAAATGGATTCTCCAGTGGTGTGGTGGAACTACACTTCGTGAGGACAGAGTTTCAGCTAGCAGATTTCTTCACTAAGGCACTCCCAGGAGAACGGTTTCAATTCATTCTCCTGCAACTTGGTATGAAGAGTCTCACGCCAGTATCACTCAAATGTCTTCAGGAAGAGAATAAGGAGTAATGGATTCGCTACACATATACTTGTATATATATTTTTAAAACTAAAAAGAAAATACAAAAATATAAAACCTACAAAAACCATAAAAATCTGAAAAACACAAAAATACCAAAAATAGTTCTTTATTAGGCATGTCTTCTGTTTATCAATAACATTTACGGTTATAGAAATGTCATTCAATAATGGCACGGAACTTTAAATGAAGCTCGAGCAGAAGTTATAATAAATGGTTAAAACATGTCTTTATGGCTTGCAGTTATTTCAGATTGTAACCCGTTCGTAAAATTATGGTTTGCTATTACTTCAGATAGCAACCCGATTTTCTAAATGAGGAAAACACGTTGCCAAAAAGACGGTTGTTCCTAACAACGGATGAAGTTCATCCGGGCATGGATTACATTACATCCGTGCACCTTCGAAATGATGTACGTTTCAGTGCATCACTTCTAGAAAAAGAAGAGAAGTTTTCTTTCATCCCAAAATCTCTCTCTTAATGATTCTTCAAAAGAGTTTTTGTGGTTTACAAGGTGGCTATTGGACTTAAATTTTTACAAATACCTTACCGCTCAACCTAGTGACTCCAATTCTTTAAATAGAAATCGTGTCATTAATTGAGGGGGAGCATATTTGCTCAAAATTTTTAAACCTTTAAAAACTTTGTGCACCAGCAACAGTGAAAAGGTGTTTCAAAATTCAGTGCATGATAAAATTTTACCACATTTTCTCCCATTTTTCTTCTGAAATCATTTAAATCAATTGGGATCACAAAATCTCAAAAGATTTGAAAATTTTTGATCGGGGAGAGAATGTGATTTAAAATATGAAATCTGATTTTAAACGTGATGCTTTTTTGGACTCAAAGGTACGCTGACTCAAAGGTACGCTCTCCAGTATGTGCTAAAATTTTTGAAGTTTTTGAATTTTAATCAAAGCACATATTGAGGGGGAGCAAGTGAATAAATGGTGAATAAATGATCTCAAATGTACGCTCTCCCGTATGTGTATGTGCTAAAGTTTTAAAAACTTTCAAATTGAATTAATCAATGTGCACATATTGAGGGGGAGCAAGTGGCTAAGAGTCTTTCGCGTGTTTTTACAATAACAAGTAGAAACCGTGAATTGATTTTGACTCAGATTTGACTCATGAATTAACGAAACAAAACATTAGAATTTGAAAGGATTTATCCAAGTAGAAAGTACCGTTTCGAGAAGCTCCTCTTAGATGTATACTTTGACGGGTCTAACTTCTTTTTTAAGGAATGTTAACAACTTCAAGTTAGTTATTAGGGCTAGTTATCACCTAAAAGCTGATGGATCCCTTTAATTAAGCAACGTAAACGTGTCCCTAGGGTATATGTCTATTAAGAGTGAATCAATTCAAAAGTGCAACTCACCCTGACATGTGCAAATTTCTATCTAAAACCTATGAGCACATGTTAAGGGGGAGCATTTGAAAAGTTACAAAACTCTCAAAGTGTTAACAAAATGTGTTTATTAATCATAAACACTTTGAGAGAATTTTCAATGATTTGGTTACACTAGGCCAAAAATGACCTTTCGTCACACATGGTCGTTTTTGAACGGTCACACGGTGACATTTTTACATGACTAAATGTACCAGCCTTAAATAAACTGCCACACTTGATCCGACTTGTGTGACCATTTCGTAAAATATTTGTCACGCATTTGTGTATTTATGTGACTATAGGGTAACTGGTAAATATTTTTCAATCATTTAGTCACTTTTAATTCGGGACGTGTGACTGATACAAATTAGCTTTAAACATTAGTCACACTACAAATATACTTATGTGACAAATATATGTCACACAATTGAAGAGTGTGACCAAAATAGATATATGGTCACATGAAGTAATTGCGTATGTGGCTAAATTATATAGTCAAGTTTGTCACGCATTATATAAACGTGACTACTAAAATTTTCCCCAAAAATCAAATTGCCCTCTCAACTTTTTCACAAGCCCCGCCTAAATTTTTCCCCAAAATCAAATTGCCCTCCACCCATCTTTATCTTTTTCTCAAATCTCTCATCATCTTCAAAATATGTTCTCCCTAAAAAATTTTGAGATTCCTTAGCGGGATATACTTTTCACTTTTCCCTCTTTTGAGTTTCAATTGAACAAAACCCTAACATAAAAAACATCAGCCGTTCTCTTATCATTCTTCTAACAGAAACCCTAACATAAATTTTTCCCCAATAGTGTCTCATGGTTTCTTGCTTTGAATAATAATTATCATCACTATTAATAATCAAATGGCTTCAAACCAGGAGACCATCAACAACAGCAGCTGTGTTGGTAGTGTTCGAGTTACCCGGTCTCAGATTACTGGGCGAAGGAGCTAATGATGGGGAAGGGGTGATGGAGAAGGGGCAGAAGTGGATTTTAAACCATGGTGGTGCCACTGCAATAACATCATGGGGAAAGTTTTGGCTTTCCGTATGTTAACTTGTCCATGTTCTTTTATTTTGATTTTATATTACCTATCTATTGATTTTATTCATCTAATTTGTTCCTAAAACAGATACTTGGTGTTTGGTTTTGTTCGTATGGATGCTTATTTCAACCCTGTTTTTAAGAACAAGCATCACTTGCTTAGCAAAGCATGTCTTTTTTACCTTAAACCGTGTTTTTATTTATAATATGTTTGTTGAATTAATGGGGTGGTTTGGCTTAGCTTATTTGAGGGATTTTAAGGTTATTGAGGATTTGGAAAAGAGAATAAGCTCATTTGTAATGGATTATGACTTATGAGCTTTGCAATTTAAGTTTATAGCTTTTTTAGGTGGTGTTTGTGTATGTAAGTTTTGAAAATCTGGTGAGGTCTCTTTTTTTTTGGCTTATGAGCTTATGACCTTAAATAAGCCATAAGGTCAGTTTATAAGCTCATAATGCGGGCTTATGAGATTATTTAGTTTTGGGTTATAAACTTATATAAGCTCATGAGTCTAAAAAAGCCAGAAAATTGGGGCTTATGAAATATAAGCCTAAATTAAATAAGCTAATAAGCCCACAAATAGATTTTCAAGACAATAAGCTCTGTAATGGCTTATGAGCTTGTCAAGTTCACTTTTTATTTGAGGGCTTGTAAGGTTGTGGCTATTTGTGCTGAAACATGTATTTCTTTATAAGAATCAATGAAAGTGCTCTTAAATGTGTTTGACGTAACTTTAGAAGCCAAGTTTAACGTGGTGTGATGTTTATGTGTTTCCATTGTTGCGTCTTATAAAGAAATTATTGGAACTGGAACTAACTTGGTGATTCCACGGTGAAGACTGTGTTGGATGCAGGAACAGGGAGTGGCATCTTAGCAAAATGGTCAGCTCAGGCAGGTGCAAGGAAGGTCTATGCTGTTGAAGCTACTAAGATGGCTGATCATGCTCGTGAGCTTGTTCAAGCAAATAATCTTCAGGATGTGGTTGAAGTGATGAGGGTTCAATAGAAGACATAACATTACCTGAGAAAGGTAAGTATGAAATAACATTTGGACACATCTTTCCGTTTTTTCGTGATTTCTTCTAATATTTATAACTAATTTACAGTTGATGTAATCATCTCTGAGTGGATGGGATACTTTCTTCTGCGGGAATCTATGTTTGATTCAGTAATAGTTGCTCGTGATCGATGGCTAAAACCAACCGGGGTTATGTAAGTTATTTTCGTGTATTTTTGTATGTTATTCTAGTTCAGCAGAAAAAACAGTAGTCATGATGACTTCTTAATAGCAACTCCAATTTTTGACTTCAAATATTTATGTGCGAGTTCTTTTATATATGCATTTGTAGGTATCCCAGCCATGCTCGCATGTGGTTGGCACCTATCAGATCAGGATTATCAGATCATAAAATGAGTGAGTATGAAGGATGCATGGATGATTGGCATGGTTTTGTGAAGGAAACTAGAACTTATTATGGTGTCGATATGAGTGTTTTGACAAAACCATTTTCTGAAGAGCAAAAAAAGTACTACTTGAAGGTTGGGACACTTGTTTCTTGTTCGTTATCTATTCAACTAATTACACTAGATCAAATAACTTATTTCATATATATTTCACTGTGTAGAACTCTTTGTGGAACAACTTGCATCCAAATCAAGTAGTAGGAACACCTGCTGTATTAAAGGAGATTGATTGTTTAACGGTTACTGTTGAAGACATTCTCAAAGTTGAAGCTTGCATTTCATCAACAATTACCAAAGAGGACACGAGGCTATGTGGGTTTGGTGGCTGGTTTGATGTCCATTTTAACGTGAGCGAACTGTTTTCCTGACCACCAGATTTTAACATATTTTAGGGTAACTTACTAACTTATATATTTGTATTATAGGGAAGGAAAGAGAATCCTGCTTAGTGTGGGGTTGAGCTTACTACAGCTCCCAGTATAGATGATAGTACACATTGGGGCCAACAGGTTAGTAACCATAACTACTAAAATTTGTAAAAGGATAGAACTAGTGTAATATCTTTTGCTGATTTATTAACTTCAAAGAAAATTGGAACATGATGGCAACGGTCACTGCATATTGCACTGAGAGTTGAAAATTTTACACGAGTCAAGTATTAAGTTAAATTAAAGATGATTGATTGTAGAGGTCTCCTCCGACCCATCTTACACAGGTTGATTTTTTTATCTCTGATGTGTCAACAAGTAAATTAAATACATCAGCTAAAAGTTATACAAGTCAAATGGGTCATAAGTTGCCAAAAGTTTAATGCAAAGGAATAAAAGTCTTAAGTCATTGTATTTGAAAATTAGAGCTTTAAAAAACTTAGTTTTGCACTCACATACCATGAACTTGTATTGATGTTTTGTATTGTTCTCTTGTCAAAATTCTTAGCTTTATTTCGTAGTAATTTGTGTTTACCTTGTACTATTTGCAGGTCTTTCTCTTGCATCCCCCTGTCCGTGTCAGCGAACAAGACGAGGTCCGTGTTAAATTTTCCATGACCCGTTCTGATGGCATGTAAATCTTATAAGGATGGTTTGCAAGTCGGGTATCTTGTTAGTAGTAACAATCAGACTAGCTCAAATTGGTTTAAGAAAGATGTTGGCTTAAGCAGCGAGCTACTCGTAAAGGCATTTAAGAAAATCGGAGCACGGAAGAAAAAGAGAAAGGTATAATTTTGTATACTGAGGTTTTATAATCATATTGTATACTGAGGTTTTATAATCATTTAAATTTGTCAGGTTACCTTTGAGCTAGGAGTCGATGATGCAGGGAAGAAAAAGAGAAAGGTATAATTTTGTGTCTTTCTTTGTCTCGATTTATAGAAGCATGTGCATCGATCTATCTTGTTAGATGTGTGCTTCTGTATCCTGTATGTGGGTATAGCATACATCAGGAATGAGTGGCTTGAAAATCAAACCTTTTTTATGTTAATGAAGTGTGCTTCTGTGTTAGGTCACCATATTAGTAAACACAAGTATTCAAATGAGAGAAATGAGATGAGAATTAGACTTGGTTGATTAAGATCAATATGAAAGATGAAAGAACAAGAGTTTCCTTAAGATATGAAATTAACCAACAAATATAATGAGATACATGGTGTCCTATTTATAGGAGAGGGATAGGGCAACGCTCCCTTCCTTCCCTATCATCTAAGTCGTGGGCTTCAAGGCCCATTGGACACCTTATTGGACATAACTTATAACCATACGATTAACTAAATAACGTAGCTAAATAAGATAATACTAGCAACCTATTACATTGACTGAAATGACTGAGACTTGACTGAATAGTTGAAAACTATGATCCTAACAATCTCCCCCTAAGGATCGGTCATGAAGGATTGTTGAAGGATAGA
>LBNU01000634.1:4800-19236 GCA_014162995.1 Artemisia annua | reverse complement strand
TAAACAAACTTGAAATGGGCAATTGAAATGAAGACTTTAAAATGCTTAACAATAAAAAGAAAACTAAACTTTGATTAAACTTAACTGAAAGGTGTACAATACAAAAACTAGAAAACTAAAGCTTAAAAATAAAAGCATAAAAATAAAACTAAGGCTACTTAAAAACTACTCCTAATGCCCTCTTGAAGGGTTACAAGCTTTTCTCTTTTATACTAAAAGCTAAAGGTCTTCTTTTTGTTTGTCTGCTTCTGGATGTGCTTCTTTTGTGAGAGTAAACATTGGACCAAACTTTTTGTTTCTTTAAGCATTAATCACAGCCATTGGATCAATCTCAGAATCATCACAGCCCTTAATTCCATTTTTATGCCAATAAGAGGTTGTGGATTGGTGACGTGGAGGAGGGGGAAAGGTATTATACACATGGGTTTTTGACTTTGGAGGTATAGCAGGGTGGCTGGTAGGTTTATTGGGGAAAGGAGGGGGGAGACATTGTTGTCTGGAGAAGGTACAGGGGTGGTGTTTTGTTTTGGCGGTTAAAAGGGGAAAAGGAAGGGAGAGTTGACTGGTGTGTTTGACCTGGTTTATTATACACGGGTTGTGGGTAAAAATGGGTTGGAGTGTTTAGTGGGTTGGGGTGGATTTGGTTTTAGGATTAGTTTGGTTAAGATGAAATAATTATGGGCTGACTTGGCCCATTAAATCTGGTCGGGTTGGCCCATAAAAATTGATTTCGGTTTTGCTTTTCCGATCAAATTCCAAAACTGTCCCGCGGTTGACTTTGGCTCCGTCATGAAAATCTAAAATGCACAGCTGCTATCGAGTCGATCCAAAATTTTTTGTTTTCGCTCCGTTTTCAATCCTTTGTACCTGAAATACACAAAAACACACTCGAAGGATATTTGTGACATTATTTGATCGTTTTCAAGTGTTTTTGATTGTTTTGACTCAAAAAATGGACGAAAGGATATGTGTAAAACGACACATATCAAGCATTTTCCTCCAGCGCGGGAATACCATCTTCCAAATTTGAGCCTCCTCTCGCGATCAGGCGCGTTTGGTGGCACTGTGTTGTCATTCTAGTCCTTAGTGTTGGGTCCCACGGATGGCGCCACTTGTTGATACAAAAGTTGGGCGTTCCTTGTTTGGGTTCCTTTCCTCGTATCAATTGATTGATATTGCTTGAGACCTGCGCACTAAGAAAGCAACAAACACTGTTAGGCTTATCGAGGGATTGTCTCCCCCGATTATCCTCCGGCGTGAGAGTAAGTAATCGTGTTTTAGGGTTGTGAAGAGTTAGGGTTTGTAAGTCGTACCTTTGCGAGAGCTAGGGTGCCCTCTATAGATAGACACGAAATCCTTGTTGGTTTGGTGTTCCTCAAACCTTGGTGTATCCCGCGTATCGCGGGTATTTGATATACATCCTATAATTAGGAGATATCGTTTATTCACATTCCTAAATATTTATTGGGCTTGGGCCTCATGGGCCAAAGCCATATAATTGGTAGTCCAATTATTATTAAACTGGCCCACGCGTAGTGGGCTTACGCGTTGGTATTGTTTACCAAACGGGTTCATGACCCGGTGTAGACTATACGTCATCAAAGGGGAAAGTAGGGAATGACATTGTGAAGAAAGTGGTTATTTTTATTTGTGGTCTTGAGTTTTTATTATAAGTTGCAAGGAAAGGAAAAGAAACTGCCCAAATTACAAATATACCCTCAAAACATAAATTACTCTTCTCATGAAATACTGCCCAAATTATAAGTTTTTATTGTCTGCAAACAACGCTGTAAGATTACTTATCAAAGGGGACGGGTTAACTACTTTAAGTTTGTGAGGTGTTTGGCTCACACCCCTTACATTAATTGGCCAAAAGGTCGGAAACCATGGTTAACAAAAAAAAAAGTCATTTCTTTTATTTTAGTTTTGTTTAGTGAAAGAATTCTGAATTGCTGGTTTAGTTTGGCTGAAATATTTCATCTGAACAAATTCTTGACATTTTTGATCCTGTGTGTTTTTATTCCCTAATGGTATGCGAGTTTGAGCTTGTGCGTATTTGCTATGGATGGCTTAAAATCACGGTCTTACTTGAGATTGTTATAGTCTTTGTAAGATTTGATTGGAATCGTAAGATACTACTACAATGAACAAATTTCTTTCATAGGTGTTGTACTAGTGGAGTAATTAGTATCCTACGTCGCTATGACTAATCATACGACTTACAAATGATCGTAAGTCTAAAAAGATCTTATATCGATCCAACTAATTTTTTTAGATGGATTGTGAGTTTGAACTTCTGCATTCTTTACAGTTCCTTTGGAGACTATATTCAAGTCTGTGAATTGAAATGGATGTCCTTAAAGGGTTTTGTTGCACTTGATGTGGAAAGTTTTTATTAAACTCACAAGGATTGAAGCCAACATGTGTAAATCATTCTTTTATTAAATCTCATGTGGTTGATTATTAGGTGAGGCTTCCTATTTTTGTCTTTTTAACACTCCATTCTGGAGTAATGGAGTTTCGATTTGAAAAGAAAAGAAAAGAAGTCGAGAGAAAATTAAAAAGTTATCAAGTTCTAATATTTTCTTGAAGGGAAGAAAAGAGGGAAGTGAATTATGTCGAACTCTTTCTTCTAATAATAGAGATGATTTGAAGAGAAGTTGAATTTTATGCTTAATTTTTTTTTCAACTTTTTTCCAACTTAAGAACACAATTCTAAAAGTCATACTTTTTCCCTCGTCTCTTATTTTCTTTTCTTTCCGTTTTACTCTCGAGAACATAGCGTAAGAATTAAGTTTATGGTACTAATACATGTGTTATCAACTTTTCAGCAATCACATATGTAGGGGTCGAAGAACTTATTTCATGTTTTTGTTAAATCCAAGGGGTTAATTAGTTGGTAATCATACTGTTAACATGTGTGTGCTACAAGCTTTCAAGGCTTAAAGTGTCAAAAGCATAAGGAAGATTAAAGACATTTTTTGTAGGATAAAATTGGCAAGAAACCCAATAAAAGAGCCCATTTAGCTGACATTGGTCCCTAATTTGAAGTTTCTTATCGCCTTAGAGCATATGCAGTGGTAACGTGCGAGGGGGCGTTAAGGGCCTTTAACGCGCGTTACCACCTGCGTTATTGATGCGTTCGTAGGCGTTAAGCCTGCGTTAACATGGGGCGTTAACCCACTAACGCCAAGTTAAAGCCACACGTTGAATAAAAAAATACAAACCCCCCCCCCCCCACCTCAAACGGCTATATTTATATCCGTTATTTAAAAAAAAAATCACTTTGACCCCACCCCCTTTTTTACAAACGGCTAGTTTTNAAACACATATATATTTTTCATACATCCACTACTAATTCTCCACTCTTTATACTTCCTATAAAAGAAAAAAAACATTCTTCACTCATAATGGATCCAAATCAAAATAACGAATTTGGTCCGAGTTGGTCAGACATTGATGATGAAGAAGACATACAGTTTACGGTTAATGCGTTCGAGTTACATCATCGCTTACAAGAAGAAGAAGAAGAAGAAGCTCATCCTCAGGTGCCCCGTACCCACATATATCATGAACGTGAGATTGCTGAGGAACGTTTGCAAAACGACTATTTTGTTAAAGGTTGCAAGTATACGCACGGTAAATTCCGTATCGTATGAGCCGGAAACTATTTCTACAAATAGTCAAAGGTATTGAATCTTACGAATCCGATGATATTCCAGATCACTTTAAATACTTTAAGTTAGGACCCGATTGTACGGGTCGAGGGAGTATTAGTGCACTTATGAAGTGTACGTCTGCAATACGCCAAATGGCGTACGACACCGCCCCAGATGTGTTCGATGAGTATCTGCAAATGGGTGAGACTACTTCACGTCTTTGTCTTGATAATTTTAACATGTATGTTATGGATTTGTATATGCATGAGTTTTTAAGAACACCAACATGGTCCGACATTCAACGTATTTACGAATTGCATGAACGTCAACATGGTTTTCCGGGTATGCTTGGTAGCATTGATTGCATGCATTGGGCGTGGAAAAATTGTCCGGTGGCTTGGCAGGGGCAATTTGGTAGGGGTGATAAAAGATACCCAACGTTAATGCTTGAAGCTGTTGCTTCACAAGATTTGTGGATTTGGCATGCATTTTTTGGTATGGCAGGGGCAAATAATGATATTAATGTTTTAGATAACTCTAACTTGTTCGACAGCATTCTTGCTAACGAATCCCCAAGGGCACCCTACATGGTAAATGGAAGAAGATATGAACAGGGGTATTACTTAGCTGACGGAATTTACCCGCAGTGGTCAACTTTCGTCAAATCCTTCTCGGCCACGACTGACGAGAAACATAGTTACTTTAAAAGGAAGCAAGAAAGTGCGCGCAAGGATATCGAACGTGCTTTTGGTGTGCTACAAGGACGTTGGGGTATACTACAACAACCGGCACGAGCATGGGAAATTGTCAAGATACGACGAATCATGTATACCTGCATTATTTTGCATAACATGATTTTAAAAGATCAAAAGTTTACACTCCGTGAGTATGGCAGAATGTGGGTGGATCCGGCACCAAATTTGAGTCAACAAAGGTGGATCGACAGGTGTGATACGCAAAGGCGCAAGACAAGGGAAATTCGCGACGCAGGAATTCATACTCAACTCCAACGAGACCTTATGGAGCATGTTTGGCAGAAATGTCTTCAACGCCAACAACAACATGAAGAAGAATATTCCGAAGACAATGAATAAGTAGTTGTACTTCGTTTGTTTTAATTTCGTATGTTTCGGTTTTTTTTAATCGTTGTTCTTGTTATTTTATATTTCGTATTGTAATGTTTAAGTTTTAATGTTATGTGGTTTATTAAATGAATTGTTGGTTTTAGTTTAGGGGGTGAATTTGAAAATATTTGAGTTAAAGCTGAGTTATTGATGTGGGTGTTTTTTTCTGAGTTAAGGTTATTGTGTTAAAGCTGACGTGGCGCTGACGTGACACTGAGTTAAAGAATAACCTGTGTTACCATTGTGCTTGCTCTTATCAGAAGTCGGGACCTAAGTAGTCAAATCTATAGTACCATGAGAAAAGAGTAAAATCAATAAGGGTAAAGTTAAACTGTTTCCTTAAGCCCATATAACTGGCTGATTTGTTAAGCCCATAGTTTGTTAAACCCATATTTTATTAAGACTCGTACCTTGGCATAATTAGAAGTAGTGGTGTTATCGGGTTAGGTTGAATCGGATTTTGGGTTTTAAAAACTAACCCGCAACCCAATCCGATAAAACCCGACAAGAAATCGGGTTATCGGGTTCGGGTTGGGATCGGGTCAGGTGATTTGGGTTTATCGTGCGCAACTCTACGTAAATTAACTGATAAGAGCAACTGCAATTGTAGTTTTTTAAAAGATTTTTCACTATTTGAATAAGTCATTTGAATGACTTGACTTATTGTGGCAAAAGCTTTGCAATTGACTTTTAACAAAATAACTTGGTAGAGATCAAGCGTTTGATAATAAATAATATTAGTCATTGTTATTAAATGAAGACTTGTTGATAAGGTTTGAAAAGCTTTTGAAAGACTTTTATGCATCGGAGCAAATTTGTAGAATGACTTTTTGAAAAGTACAAATTTATTAAAAATTTAATTGTAATAAATGAAAAAAGTCATCAATAGCGTGAACTAATTCCAGAAATAAGCCTAAAATTGAAATCGTGTCCACAACGGAGTTAAAAATATTGCAAATTACTAATTTGGTCATGTGTGACCGTGCTACTATGCGATCCTATTAAAAATTCGACACGTGGCAATACAAAAAGTACCTCTTTAATCATTTGGTGACACACTTGTCACATTTTGAATGAAATCATTCGGTGACACACTTGTCACATTTTGAATGGGGTCGCACAGTCGCACAGCCGCCGGTCGAGCAAGGCAAAGGTGCGACCCCATTCAAAATGTGATAAGTGTGTCACCAATTATTAGAGAGGTACTTTTTGTCCTGCCGCGTGTTGAATTTTTAATAGGATCGGGCAGTAGCACGATCGCACATGACCAAAATTAAAATTTGCAATATTTTTGACTCGGTTGTGATCACAAATTCAATTTTAGGTGTATATTAAAACATTTGTTCCGGTAGAATACAAGCCCAACAAAATACTACTTATATACTAAGCCTAACAAAATATGGAGTGGCACATTAACATTAATGAAAAATTAAGTCACAGTAAGTAACTAGAAGCAGTAGGAAACTTGCATATTTTGTGGCGTCCAAATAAAATATAAAGCAGGAGGTGTCCAAGAAGTCCATGTCAAAGACTCACTACAGGTTGCCATAAAATATACATGCAGGTAAATGGTTATTCCTCTTAGGGTGGTGGCAGTCATGCTTCCGAAATCATCCATACCTCTCAAATCCACCAATAATATCATTCCACCTCATCCCAACCATTTCATACTTTTTTCATACCTCCCAACCCCTTTTTAGTGGCAACCATGCCTTTTTCATACCTCCCAACTTTTTTTTTTCATTAATTATATTAAACAATTTAATAAAAACATAATATTTCATTAATAACTAAAAGAAAATTACATAATATATATATATATATATATATATATATATATATATATATATATATATATATATATATATATATATATATATATATATATATATATATATATATATATATATATATAATTAAAAAGAAAATAACTAGTCTTTATTCTCCAAAAGCCCATAAAATTATTAAAACCCAACAAAAGCCCACAAAACCCAACAAATCCTCAAAAACATAAATTAGGTTCACAGCACTGCTTCTTCGTTCTCCACCATTCTCCATTTTTTATTTTTCTTTTTCTTTTTGTTTTGAAGCCCACCAACGTTCGAAAATTAATACTCCAACGGTCATATTTCTTCCATGCCGTTCCATACTTGCGAAGCATCTGTCACCGCTGAGACCATGCCGCTGGCCATACCGCCTAGGTGGCGGCGGTGTTCACCGGCGGTATGGCCATGCCGCTGGTCCATGCCGCCCCCATTGCCACCACCCTTACACCTCTTCATATACGTCTATTAAGGAGTTCAGGACTCAAAGAATAAACTTATGGAGTGAAAGTAACGAATAGCCCCGACGAATGCAAATACTAATGCGCTTTAAACGTATAATAAAAAAAGAAAGCGTAAAATGCACGAATCGTCCATGTGGTTTGCCAAAATTGCAGAAAAATCGTCCCTGGTCTTCCAAAAGTGCAGGCGGCCTCCTTGTGGCGAAACTTTTGGATCATTTTTTGGTCCTTGGTTTTAACCGTCGTTATGTGGATTCCGTTAGCAGTTACACGTTAGCCCTTTTTGGCCAACGATCGTTGCAGCGTTCATCATTTAAGCTAATGACTGTTAATAATTTATTTTTTGGTTTATTTAAAGTTTTTTGATTTTTTATATACATTTTTTTTTATAAAACATGTACGTTTTTATATACATTTCTATATAAGTTTTTATACACTTTTATATATGTTTTTTTTATATATTTCTATATACATTTTTATATACGTTTTTTTATATGTTTCTATACACGTTCTTATATACGTTTTGTATATATTCTTATATACTTATTATATAATTTTTTATATATGTTCTTATATACTTTTTATACGTTTTTGTAGACGTTTGTGTATACATTTTATATACGTTTTTCAATAATTTTATATACGTTTTTATACGCTTTTATATACGTATTTATAAAACCATATATGTTATTATATACGTTTTTGAATACGCTTTTATATAATACAAGAACGTATATATACGCTTTTACATACGTATACAAAAACGTATATATACTCATACAAAAACGTATATAAAAACGTATACACAAACATATATAATAATGTACACACAAATGTATATAAAAACATATAAAAAGGTATATAGAAACGTATATATTTTTATAAATACGTATATAAAAGCATATAAAACGTATATAAGAATGTATACAAAAATGTATATAAAAACGTATATAAAAACATTTACAAAAACTTATATAAAAGCGTATACAAAGACATATATAAAAGCATATGAAAAGTATATAATAACATATATAAAATGGTATATTATATACTGTATATAATAGCGTATATATTGTTATAAATACTTGTATAAAAATGTATATGTTTTTTATAAAAAAAAGTATATTAAAATTAGAAACACTTTAAAAAAAAAAAAAAAAAAAAAAAAAAAAAAAAAGGTATAAACGGTCGTTAGTTTAAAGGGTGAACGCTGGAACGATCATTGGCCAAAATGGGCTAACTTGTAATTGCTAACGGAATCCACTTAATGACAGTTAAAACCAGGGACCAAAATGATCCAAAAGTTTTGCCACATGGAGGCCGCCTACACTTTCGGAAGACCAGGGACGATTTCTGCAATTTTGCCAAACCACAGGGACGATTTCTGCAATTTACTCAATAACAAAAGATAACAATTTCGGGTCTTATCGGGTTTACATGATAACATGATAAGTAAAAAAAATAATAAAAAATAAAATCTACCCTAACCTGACCCGATAATAATATCAGGTTATCGGGTTCGAGTCAAAGTAACCCGACTAATATTTTTAATCCGATTAACCCGAGTCTATAAGACCTTATCGGGTTCGGGTCGAATCAACCAACCCTATTCACACCCCTAACTAGAAGTATGTTTATAGAACTTGCTATAGACACTAGATACAAGTTTTTTAGACTTCAATGAAAGCCTCAAGCCTTCAAGACTCCAACCATCAACCCCGCACTAAGGGCTTCTCCAATGCAGGGTGTAATACAAAGTTCAATACACTGCTACCTCATCGCCACATCAGCGTCTCAAGATTTTATACAAAACTCTCATAGTGCATTAAACTTTACACAGTTTAATACATTTCCACGTCATTTTAAATTTAGTCACTTTTTAAAGCTACATTAATAGTAAAAATAAAGTACAATTTACATAGAAGTTAAAAGACATAACTTAATTAATTGCATAACTAGAAAAAACTAATCTAAAAATCATACTAATGTAAACTATAAATTATACTTTTCAATCTTCATAACATGGTTTGTGTCAAATTGATTTATCATCGCCGGCGAAATAAACTAACTATTTCATTACTTTTATATAAATACAAGAAAGAGCCTCAATATTCATCATTCGTATTTTTTTTATATATGAGTTTAGTAATACATTATCAAACCTTCATTAAATGTTGCTGTGTGAAATCTGTAGCTCCAAGCAAGTAAAATACTAATATTTCACACAAGCATGTAAACAAATAATTATTTTATTAGCATGTGGCCCACTTGTTTCATTTATTGATCCATTGTTCAGAGAGATACGACATTTATGCGTATGAATAGGTGGAAGACCCACAATGCATTATACTTCCAATGAGGTGGCACATTTTTTATTTGGACGTATGCCACGTCCCTCGACTGTGGATGCTCTAAGGGCATCTATTATGTTAAACCTACTAAAAAGTTTATAATCATGAAATGTCACTAATTTACAAACATTTTCATACTATAAACCAATTACCATATAAAGCTTTTAGTAAGCTTATAAAACCGTCAAGTCATGTAATGCATTAATTTATAAACTTTTTCATGCCACCTAAAGTTGAAATGGTTATCCATTATGATACATAAAATTTTAAACCTCTTCATAATTTCTTTAACTTCTTAAACTACCATAAATCCATAATAGATGCTCTAATGATAAGAAAACATTGGTGAAACCTCTAAACCTTGAAGAAAAAAAATCCAAAACATGATAATGGATACTCACTTCTCGTATTTCTTGCATCTCAGTGATCCATTGGTCGTTTGATTGCTTCGTTGTAACCAATCTCAAAGTTTTAAACTTGGTTCGTTGCTCTGACAATCTCTTAGCTAACTCGGGTTCCTCTACATAGATCCTAGAGAATTATGATAAACTTGTCTTGTGAAACATAATACGTAGCAGCTCCAATGACCTAGCTTCTGACTATGTTCAAGACATTATTTCCATGGGATCTTAGAATCATATAATCAATCACAGACGGAACTAGGACAAAAAATGACCAGGTGCATTTAGAATAAACTAAACGATACTACAAACACAATGTTTAGGGACACGGTGCATTTAAAAAACATCAAAGTTTTTTTTAACAAAATTAACACTACGCCACATGAATCTATAGGCGTCTCAGGAAACACCTTGGTTCCATCACTGCATATAATTCTACGAAATCAGACCAAACATTTGAAACCATAGGAAGATTAGCATAGCCTTTGACTTTAAACGATGCTTGTGTCGAAAATGAGCATTCGAAGAACAAGTGCTCATGTGTATCCGGGATCATCTTGCATAGAGCCATAGAGGACATCAAACAACATTTTATTGGTTAATATCCCATGCTTTGAACTTGTCTTGTGTCTTAAGTCTTTTACCACGAGCGGCTGTTTTGCTAAGAAAGATCAATATAACAACCCGAGTTGGAAAATTCTTTCAGATATATAAAAGTTTTTTGATAGTGCGTTTTGCAAAACTACCGGAGTAGCTTTTGGTTTTTAAAGCTTATAGGAGTTCATCTTTTCCGAAATCTCTAATAAGCTCTATATTAACCAAACACACATATTTAAAGTAGCTTTTTTTTACTTTAGTTAAATAAGAGCACAAGGTGTAGTAATGAACCAAGGTGTAGTCATTTGGGGCCCACGGCCTGCCACGTCACTTTAACGAACCTCTACAACTAACCCCTCCTCACTAACAACTAACATGAACTTACTCATTTGGGGCCCACCACTTATAACTTTATTTTTTATATTCATTTTTCAATCAAATTAAATTTATTTCATTCAAAACAAATACTAATAACTAAAAATAAAAAATGTTAGTTACTTTAAAAAAAAAAAAAAAAAAAGTAAAATACATCGTTGGTCCTTATACTTTCCACAACGCATCGTCATGGCCCTTAACTTTTAAATTTCGTCGCCTGGCGTCCAAAACTATGGATTTCGAGGCCGAATGCGTCTCTTGACCAGATATGGTGAGGTCAACGCTAAGTTTGGTACATTTTTCAGGGGCAATATTGTCCAACCACATTTGCAACTAGTGTATGGTTAATATCTAACCCTACATTCAATTTTAGGGACCAACCGTGTTCTGATTTTGTTTTTAACTATGCAACTTGACCAAAACTTTTCCGATACGCTTTAGTTACTTTGCGGGAACCAATAAACCCACAACTAACCGTTGATATTTCATTAAATCGGTATAAAATCTTTCAACAACACAACACACATACATTCAATGAAACTAACTAAGAATGGCAAAAAACGATAAGGGGATGGCTTTGTACACTGGGTTGAGGAAAGAGGATTGCTCCAAGGAACACCGTTTGTCTGCTAAGAAGACGGAAGAGGCTGCCGACAATGGTTTACCAAAGTTTGATGATTTGGAAACAAGGATTACAAAACTTGAAGTTATGTTTAAATATCTGAAGAAAATGAAGGATATGAAGGAAATGAAGGAAAATGCTGATAGGGAAAGTTGTGGGTCAAGCTAAGTGTATGTTTAGATGGTAGTGAAGTTTGTAATGGTTGTCAACATGAGATCAATCAATAAAAATCTGGGTTTTGAATAAATGATAGTGTTTCGCAATCAATAATTTGCATGTTATTGTTAATTCTTTAATTTCACTGTTACAAGTCAATTTGGCAGTTTGATTAAACGATTTGCCCTTTTAACTATAGTGGTGTTTGGATTAGCATTAACATATTGAAGTTACATGTTAAAATATGTAAAGCATATGCATTTGTATCTGATGTAACCTTGTACAATTACTGGGTATGGTTTGAACATAGGTTAATCAAATGTCAAGTGGCCATTGGGTTTGGTTTTGGTGATACAAAGGTGTGATCGATTGTGGTGGGTGTGGGAAACTAGAAGGGGGGTTGAATAGTTTACCATTTAAAAACTTTAAACTTGTTGTATCAAATGTCCATTTTTAGCTTTGTTCTAATATGAAAGATGTTACTTGTAGTTTATGACTAACATAACTTAAAACATGTTATCACACAAGTACAATCAACAAGTCACAACACAAACAATCACATAATGCAAACATTAAAGTATAGCAATAAGTAAAAGGAAAGTGCAAACCGAACACGAGGATTTATAGTGGTTCGGTCATGGATCTCCTCTCCGCCCTACTCTACTCCTCGAGTACCCAACTCAAGAGTTACTTCACTAGATCAACAACCTCCCTTCTCGGCGGAGAAAACCTTACAATCGTCGCTTACACTTTATCCGGTACAAAGCTAGATACCGAATTCTTTTACAAGGTACAACCACTCCTATCGTCGCTTATACAATATTTCCGACACTAAGCTAGATGTCGAGTTCTTTACCAAGGGTACAACCACTCCCGCTATGTTTTGTGGCCCAACATAAAAACCTTGTGTTTTATGGCACAAACACATAAACCAACTAAACTATATTGTGATGATATAATGATGATCCAAGACATAAAAGTCTAATGGATATGAATGACTAATCTACATGAACTTCTTGAATAAGAAGTCTTCAATCATTGAGGATGTCAAGTGCCCTTGAATCTTCATATGTTGGAATGCTTTAATGAATGATGACTTCAAGATCTTGTGACCTTCTAGGTGGATCATGAAGTATGATATGCTAACAACAATGATGAATGTTAGAAGCATTATGATCATTATGGAATGGGTGACTCATGTGTGTTTCTACATGGTTTCTTATATATCTATGTGTGTGTAGTTTTTCATCAAGTTTGCAAGTAAACTATGAACTCCTATTTATAGGCAAGCTTACAAAGGGGTTTTCCAAAACCATGTTCCAAAACTAACAAAGATAAAACCATGTTCCAAATATATTACTATATTTATCTTTAGTCAAATCAAGATCTTCTAAGTCAACACACAATATGTCAAATCAAGATTCTATGACATCTCTTACAAGATGTATGACACAATGTCTTTCTATATTTATGTCTAGTCTAATCAAGATCTTTCCAAATTTAGTTTTCCATTTTATGAAAAATACATTTAGACAAATGTATATACTAACTTAAAAAGGTAAGTTACTTGTATAAAAAATATATTAGTTAGCTATATAATATATAGTAAGTTATTAAAAATGTTTTATGTACTTATGTTGTTATAAGACATATTTTTATATATTGTAAACTTACTAATATTATCTAGACATCTAATGTGGCACTTATTCTATTTAACACCTAAAGTTTACTTTGACACCTAAAATACTTAAAGACTCCTAAAGTATTTTAGTCATTCTAAATGGTTGGTCAAAGGGTTTGATCATAATGCTACATAACAAACATGTACGAACCTGTGTTGTAGCATACGACGACTCGAGACGTTGAGAGGTGTTGAATGTATGTTGAGACAAACTATAATTACAAATAACTTGTACATTTTACGTTATGTATCAAGTTATACGTTTGTCATCAATCAAAACAAACGAGACTGTATAGATTAAATATCGTAATATTTGCACTAATAGTGGGTATACCATCACATTTAGCATTTGGTTAGTTTGACTTTTTATATGTCAACGAATATCTAATATGTACATCCATGAAATATAATGTATTGGACAAACAATGTATTAGAACATGAGAATGAGTTAAGACATTGAGTTTTTAGCATTTAGCATTTCGATACTTTGAGTTATAGTAGTCAAGTGGCCAAACAATGTCTGATGCAATATGAAAATGAGTTAAAACTGTGGAAAACTAGAAGGGGGGGGGGGGGTTGAATAGTTTACCCATTTTTAGTTTAATTACCTTTTGAAACTTTCCGTTTAATCAAAGATATGAACACAAAGACAATACACAATATGCAAGTATAAAGAAAGAAACGATCAAACCATGACACGATTGTTTATCGTGGTTCGGCTACAAGGAACTCTCTTTTCCTTGCCCTACGTCCACGCCCCGAGTATCCAACTCGAGAGTTTCTTTCACTAGTCAACAAGCTCCTTTATCCGGCGGAGAAAACCTTACACGTCGCTTACAATTTACCGCCACTAAGCTAGATGTCGAGTTCTTTACCAAGGGTACAACCACTCTCGTTTCACTATGTATTTTAAGGCCCAAAATACTAACCGATCACAACTTATAACACACAATCAAATGAAGTGTAAACTATACAAAGTCTACACGATGCTAAGCTAACAAGTCTTGCAACGTTGAGTTGAATACTTGTAACTTTATATGTACTTGTGAACTTCTTTGCTACAAAAGAGTATTCACAACAATGAGATGTTAAGGGTTAGATGAAAGATATGAATGTATGTGCAAAATATGATGAGAAGTGATAAAGAAAAAAGCTAGCAAATGGCTTGGTATTTATAGCAAAACAA
>LBNU01000631.1:344724-366854 GCA_014162995.1 Artemisia annua | reverse complement strand
AAAAACTTTTCCTTCCAGTGTTTCATACCAGTCAACACTTCCTTAAGGCATTTCTTTGCATTCTTCCCCGTTCGGCTCTCGAATGAGAACCAGTGACCAACTTTACACAATCTATAAAAAACGCGGAACAAGGTAACGGTGGGCCTGTATTCTAAACTGTAGCAGCGGAGCTCAAAAAGGCACACTCGGTTAAGACCGAGAGGCACCAACTGCGAGAAATGGACCTTGAAATGATTTATCACCGCAAGAAGAAAGGATGAAAAAGGAATACGAACACCACCAAAATCCATCTGCTGGACGTATACCCCTATCTTGTCGCCGGGAAGATTGTTCATAGTCATCCCGGCCTCCGGAAAAACCGGATGTAAATCCCTCGGAATGTCATAGGTCGTTACTAAATCATCCAGCTCGGTCTGTGTGAGTTGCGAGGTATGTATGTGCATGCTCGGTCTGTGTGAGTTGCGAGGTATGCATGTGCATGTCAAACTTGGCTTTGGCCTTTTGTGTAACCTCTGGTACTTTCCCCCTCGGTTCCTCTTCGGACATGTTTAAAAAAAATATGTGATGGACGGAAGGAAATAAACTTACAGTGACGAGAGAAATGCGACGCGCCTCGGGAAACGAAAGGAAGATTCAACACTGGAGTAAAATATACAGTGAAAAGTAACAGTAAAAAATTGGAAAGAGATATATATATAGGAGGTAGACCTGGGGTAAGTCAAAACGTCACATCGCTCAGAGACACGATGACGTGGCGAAATCATGAGCGTACACGACACAACACCGGACCACGTGCCAGAATGGTACTGTTGCTGACCCAAGAAAAGCCCATGGCCTGTCACGCGTTTTGGGCCAGTCTAGGCCCAAAAACGATTGTTGAGCTGCACCGCATAGGAGATGACGAACCAGGACCGAGCGAAAATTTTCGATCATGATAATATTGTGTCAATCAGCAACACAATACTAGGGGGGGACTGTTGACGTATGTGTCCGAGCGGCCCTTGCCGAAAGACACGTGTCTGGCCGAACGACAGCCGAAGAAGATAATGTACTCGCGCCGCCATCCTGATTTCAAGGGATGTTGTCTGCTGTGGACTCTGACACCTACTGCCTAGGCTAGGCCTTAGGTCTGCGTATCACTGTGCTACTCTAGGACCAGGTATCGAGGTTGAGGTAGTATAAATACCCTCAACCTCATTTATTATTCTCAACTAATTAATCACTTACTTTCACACACATTTATTATCTCATCCCCTCGGTACTTACTTTCACGCCGGAGCTTGGTCCTGGGATAACTCCCGGGGCGAGGCTAACGGGTGCTTTCATCTGTGCAGATCACATTGGATCCCACTATCCGAAGGACCTTACTAGCTAAGTCCGTGGCGCAGGATTTTACTTCAACAGGCATCAAACAAATTACTTACTGAACTGTTATATTCAATTAATTATCTGTTTAGTTAATCATCATAAGTTACGTGGGTCAAAATAAGCAATACTATAAGAAGACGTCAAATTGTTAGATGATTTCTAACATTGTTATAAAGTTCCAAAAATATGATTTGATCGTAAGATTGTCATGGAGAAACAATTAAGACACTTTTAAAAATTTTGGGAAAAAGTTAACAGCATAAATAAGAAAAATAAAAAATAAAGCTTTCTTAAAATTGGGACGAATTTTTATTCAATGCAAATGATGCAAATGTCTTAAGTCTATGATTTATTAAGAAAAGCTTAGACTTTATTTAGTTATTTAATGATACTGGGTTGGTTTTATTTTAAAGTAGGTCTCTTTTTTATCTTGAAAAACACTCATTTTCTGCAGACCCGTTTAAGGAAGGTTTTACTTTAAAACAAACTCATTTGCATTTTAAATGGACACATTTTTGTACTTGTTCACATTTCAACTCAAATCTACTTTAACCAAAACAATCTTATCAATAACATAACATATATAACCTGAAAGAGTTTCTGTACATATTATGGCTACGGAAGCCTACTGCTACAAAAATTGGGAGTTTGTCAAACACTCCCATTTTCGATCCATACTAAGTTAACTTGTTCATACACTACTAAGGCAACTTGAAATTGAATATAAACATGTTTTGACACTAACTTAAACTTTTGAAAACATACGGGGCATTACAAGTAATATCAAATTGCTAGTTAGAGTTGCTCGTCACTTAATCCGAGCGTAACCGTTTTCTCCCAAAATGCACTTCTAGCTATAATCTACAAGCCCCAAACGGTTATCTTCATTTACCTACATAATACATGAATTGAGAATGGTAAGTCCCTGCGACTTAGTGAGTATACGGAGCAAATATGAGATAAAACTTGTAATTCTAATATGAACATAATAGTCTACAACATGTTATGAAAGGTACGACTTTTAGTCATCTTGCTACTTATACGTGGGATATGATTTTGGTTCTAAATTTCATTAATATATGACGAGATGCTTCTTGACTAGACAAATGATTATTCGTCCTGCTATGATTGAGAACTTCCCTAATCAACAAGTACTCTTCTTGGGGTTTAACTTGTCATCATGCTTATCTATACCCGGGCATCCATAAATGATGCTTGATCGTATATACTTGACATGCTAATTCTAAACATAATTCATCCGCATCGGATGTAAACACTATACTAAGCGCGGGTTATCCACAAAGGATACTTCTATTGGAGTTCCATATCGTTCATTTTTTAAGCACGCTACATGACTTTTGATGCGTTTCTTGGGCACGCTTGACTTGATAAATAATAATCTCATTTATAATAATAATAATAATAATAATAATAATAATAATAATAATAATAATAATAATAATAATAATAATAATAAAGCGAATACGAAAGTTCTCGATGACCCAAGACATTGGAGCACGTGCTGCTGCCCATATTTTTAGTAGGATTGGTTTTTCGATAGCTAAAGGAGTGGGAGCCCAGTTAGTATCTAGGCTTCCCACTAACTTCTTGTAAATCATTTGAATTTCTAATAAAGTGATGTTTATAATAAAATAATAATAATAATAATAATATTTACAAATAATGATAAATAATAATCTTAATTAGAAAAATAATAATAATTAAAATTCTTTTGTGGAAAATTCTTAGGTATAAAAAATACATTATTTGTATATTATTTAATTATGAAAATATAAATATTTAAATTAACTAATTAAATAATTAATAGTTACGTAAACAGTAACTAAAACTTTACTATAAGAAAGTTACCAAAATAAATGAATATTTTATTATTAAATAAAAATCTATAAATAATAGTTAAAATTAATATTTATAAATTAAATAAAAGTAATATTATTTATAAATATTAATTACAATTAATGTTTTTAGAAAGTTAATATTTAAAATAATATAAATATATAATTATTTTATGATATAAGATTAGTAATACAAAAATAATAATGGGTATTATTATTTTAATATTTGTATATAATAATAATAACATTAACAAAAACAACAACAACAATATCAATAATATTATGGGAGGTGATTCGCACACCAAAGTATTTGATTATTTCGCCACTTTGTACAACACTGTAATGCACAAAAACCACACAGTACAACCTTTTAATGCACAAAATGTGGTGAAATAATCAAAAAGTTTGGTGTGCGAATCACCTCTCTAATATTATTAATAATGATACCGATAAAACATAAATATTGATACTAACTTGTTGAATTCTGAATTACAACATAATTCAACACATTCTATCAAGTTTGCTACATATGTGATCTGAATTCACTTAATCGACGTAATTGGGTGTAATGCAATTACGTTCCTTTACAAACCAAATGATCAACGTAATATAATTTAAGTTACAATTTCTTCCACTCTGTCAACCAAACACGATTAAGGTGTAATTCACATTATAGTTTCAACAAATTACACCGAAATTCAATGAACCAAATGCCCCTTAACTGTTTTTAGTTAAATATTAGAAATGTGAAAATAACCTTAGAAGAAAAACTCATCTATGTATAACACATGTATTGTACAAATATGGTGCAATTTTGTTTGTACCCTATAAATGTTTAGACATAGCTTTTAAAATTGGATTTTTAAAAAACATATCATGTTGCAAACAATTTGAATTATGTAAGGATGGTACCATCACCATGTATCAACCACTGTTTTTGTACCTTATAAATTTTGGATCTTAGGTGTGTATTTTGAATTTTGTATGGTAAGAAAATGATTCCAAACCAAATATTATAATTGATTTTATGTCACATTATGTATCAACCACGTTTAATCATAAAATTACTCATACTTGACACGACTCCAAGTTCTCTTGTAAATACTTAATTTGTTATATGAGTGTTTCTAACTTGTGCTCTAAAGGCACATGTTAAAGAAGGTCCCACAGCTTGGGTGTTACCCTATGAATGGTTAGCAACCACTGAGTGTTCCTAATTATCCTCTAGCATCAGGGCTCACAAATGCTGACTGTTCATTCAGAGGTTGACAACCAAGCTATGCGACCCTCTTTAACATGTGTAGTTAAGGCAAAAGTTAGAAAAATCCATAATGTATAACACATTTCATATACGCTAGATCCGATCCACACACGTCATTATTGAACCATTTAACTATATCAAGTATTGCATTAGCTTAAATTTTATTTAATATGTCAGCAAGAACTATATAGGTCAAAGCAAAATAGATCCACAGTTTTTGATCAACGGAGGATGACGGATTTTGGAGGTTAAATCGGAGATGATGACGACGGTTTTTGGAGGTTAGATTGGAGATGATGAAGGCGGATTGAGAGTGTTTTTGTGTGTGGGGAAACAAATGAAGGTTAATTGTTTATTTTTATTTATATAATTGTCTTTTTTACCCTTCAAGTGTAAATAGATGATTAAAAAAATTATCTCAGCCTTTGGATCAAATTGGATTTGATGGTTGAGATAGGTTCAATAGTTCTATGGAGAATGGTGGATCTCTGTGGATCTCAACTCCACATAAACACTATGATAAATATATGGATTTTTTTAATAATAATTATATAAAATAAAACAAAATAGTACTTACCAGCCATATAAATAACTAGATAACATTCAAAACAAGCCATCGTATATGATGAGGTAGACTTCTTATATCAAAATGGATGACTTAAACTTTAGAGGTATCAATAATTAAGTGGTCAAGGTCAGCAACTCTTATTGAAGTCCTACACCTTTATGACTCGCTCTAATCTCTACACCTTCATATCTTACCTTATCTTATTATATTATAAAGTATTAAGACCTACTTAATATAAAAACTCTTAAAATTAAGCAATATAAGTTATTAAACTAAAAGTACAAGTAATTAAAACACATTTTCTAACATTTATAAATTCTTAAACTCAAAGTACAACTAATTAAAATAGAAATACTAACATTAAGTATAATAAATAAATCATTATGTACATTAAATACAATTAATTAACTGGTAAATAAATACAATTAATGCAGTTATTAAAACACCCCTTACATAAGAATACAAATTATCAAGCATATTGTACAACCAACTTAAACACAATTTCTGCATTAAATGTCACTAACAAAATAATAAAGCACATTATACAAATATTCAAGCCCGAACAAGCAACGAGCCAAATAGGCTTGAGCCCGAGCGGACACGAGCCAACGGGAATGAGTTAAGTGAAATTCTTGATATCCGTAAATTTATTCTTGATATCCGTAAATTTACAACGGGCGAGTACCCTTCTAGTTCCAACTTAAAGGCTATTTGGAAATTATTAAACTTTTAAGGTTCTTTTTTTTATTTTTTATTTAAAAAAAAAGAAAAAAAAACCCAAAATAGCTTAAAAATCAGACGAAAACGTAAAAAGACAGACGAAAACGTAAAAAGTGACATAAACGTAAAAAATCAGACGAAAACGTAAAAACTCAGACGAAAACGTAAAAAGTCTGACAAAAACGTAAAAATCCTGACGAAAACGTAAAAACTCAGACGAAAACGTAAAAAAACTGACGAAAACGTAAAAAATCAGACGAAAACGTAAAAAAAGTAACGAAAACGTAAAAAATCGGACGATAACGTAAAATCTCGGATGAAAACGTAAAAAAGCTGACGAAAACGTAAAAAATCAAACGAAAACGTAAATAATCCGACCAAAAACGTAAAAAATCGGACGAAAACGTTAAAAATCAGACGAAAACGTAAAAAAAACTGCCGAAAACGTAAAAATTCGGACAAAAACGTAAAAAAACTGACGAAAACGTAAAAAGTCTGACAAGAACGTAAAATAACGGACGAAAACGTTAAAAATCGGACGAAAACGTAAAAAAAACTGACGTACGTAAAAAATCGGACGAAAACATAACAAACGGATGAAAACGTAAACAATCGGACGAAAACATAAAAAATCAGATGAAAACGAAAAAAATCGGACGAAAACGTAATAAGTCTGACCAAAAGGTAAAAAATCGGACGAAAACGTAAAAAAACTGACGAAAACGTAAATGCTTTGACAAAAACGTAAAAAACCGGACGAAAACGTAAAAAAAAACTGATGAAAACGTAAAAAACCGGACGAAAACGTAAAAAATCGGACGAAAACGTAAAAAAACTGACGAACACGTAAAAAGTCTGACGAAAACATAAAAAATTAGACGAAAACGTAAAAAATCGGGGGAAAACGTAAAAAAACTGACGAAGACGTAAAAAAACTGATGAAAACGTAAAAAAACTGACAAAAACGTAAAAAATCAGACGAAAGTATACGAAAACGGATAAAAACGGACGTAAACGTATGAAAACATATAAAAGTGCTTAAAAGTTGGAAAAAGTGACGGGCAAAAAAGAACCTATTAAATGAAGAAGATCCGCCCATTAGCCCGTTTTGTTTTTTACGCTTTTACATGTACCCATAAGAGCCCATCAATGATAATTGATGGCCAAAAAGTGCCCCCTACTTTTAAAAAAAGTGCTCAAAAGCGTCCATGAATTACAATATGGGCAAGATTTGCCACCTCTACACATTATACAAATATTCAAGCCCGAAAGCCCGAGCGGACACGAGCCAACGGGAATGAGCTAAGCGAAATTCTTGATATCCGTAAATTTATTGTCAAAAATAAAATAATAAACTAAAATACATTCACCAGAAAATTTTATTTCAAGGTACCTGCCGACGCAACGGGCGAGTACCCTTCTANAAAAAAAAAAAAAAAAAAAAAAAAAAAAAATTTGTTTATAAGCTTTACGCATTATCGAAACACACATCTTTAAAGTGCATTGATTATTTTATGTAATTTCATAACACACTATAAGGTAAAATGACTTGAAAAGACAACACCTTTAACAAGAGAAAGGGTGAAAATGATGGGTAAAATTGTAATATAATTATACAAATATTCAAATAGCCAGAAAAGCAATATAAGAAGACTTATGAAATTGGGCTTTATTTGAGCTAAAATAAGATTATGCTCTAGCTACTTTTTAATACCAGAACACTTTTTTGAGCGCGTCAAGTGTTTCAAAACATAATAAGCTCAAAAGCCCTCCAAAATAGCTAATCCAAACACCGTCTTAAATTCTGCTACTTAGATAGCTTACAAAATATATTATTCACGTATTTATTTTTTTGAAAAAACAATTCTATACTATTAAAAAGTAATGAAAAAGACTTCAAATCACGGTTCCATACTTGGTGTATCGAGTTTCCATACTTTGTGTCTCGAGTACTTGTAATTTCCTCTGATATAATAGGCATTAGCACAATATAGTAACTAAAATGATTTGAAAACGTTGACTAATGACTAACTGGATTTCAAAGATAAGAATCTGTAAAATACAGACAAGCCTACCAATTGGTGAAAGCAGAGAAAAGTTTAAACAATACATGCACAAATTTCCAACATCATAAGACTGTCTACCATCATAACCATAGCTTCCTATCATAATCATAATCCTACAAAATAAAATAAAAAACAGGGCAACATGCTACCATAATTAAGCTCCAAATGAACCCAAAAGACATCATCTCAGCTAAACAAAGGGCATATCAGGTGGCAGCTTCCAGTCCACTTTCAGATTTAAAGAGCAATTCTTCCCATAAATAACACCGTGGCTGAGACTACCATCAGTTGGCACAAGAAATTCCCAAACACCCGACAAAAGTTCATCCCCAGAAGTGAAGTCACATAAGTTTGCAACAATTATGAGGGAGTATTGGGCTGGTACAGCCAGCACAGACCGCATAAGGTTTATTTTGCCAGGCTTAACAAACAAATCAGTATGCTGTTCGATTTCAAAGAGCATTGCACTGTAAAGATCTTTTTTAGCAGCAGCACACTCATAACAAAAGTTGTTGCCATAATAAGCCCTTACCCTTCCAACAACTTTGGTTTCCTCAGAAGTTGCAGCAAAGTGTACTTCCAGAGTTGCTTCTACTGCATACTTTAATGCAACATAATACAACTCTAGATAGCCATCTTTACCATTTAACTTACAAAACCCGGAACCGCCATTAGGTGTTTTGGCAAAATATTCTGAAAAGTTTATAATCTCATAGTCATCACAAACTTCAAATGCATCATCATCAATGTACACGGACTCCTTACTCTCTTCCTCCTTACTCTCTTCTCGAGTAGGGAGTATGTCTTCCAACAAAAACCTTTTCAAGCCTTCTAGATATTCTGATTTATCCATCTCCATCTTCATCTTCCAAGTAGGAAAATAATATTCAGTATAATCATCCAAACTCTCCATTCCATCCCCCTTGTAAGTGGTACCATAGAGCTTCGCAGTGATCTTAACGAAGGTAGAGACTGAAAGTGAACAATAACAAATGTCGTGCGGAGATAAAGAACCCGGGTTGTTAAAGACTAATGGATCATCAAAGTTACGTTTGAATATATTGAAAGAATCATAATGCGACGGATCTGAGATATGAGTTTCTGCCTGCATAATCCCAAACAGCCGAAGCTCGGCATAGCTACTACCATTGTCAACCCTATCATCAATGTTATGCCTAAGCAAAACATTACACAACTCAAACCGAAAGCAGGGACCTTTACAGAAAAATGCCATCCTATTATGAACAAAAACCAACAAACTATAAGCAAATGATCATGTAGTATATGGATATGATGCTTTCAATTTAGAAACAGATGTATGTAACAATTGTATAGTCAAATGATCATGTAGTATACTGTATACGATATGATGCTTTCAAATTACAAACTCACTACTTAAACTTGGCCACGACATAGTGTTTTTTAATCAGACTAAATTAGGATTTTAAAGTAAACTCACAGTTGTTCCTCGGTTAGATCTGAAAAGAAGACTCTTTTAGCCGGTTCGGCGACTGGTGGCACCTTTAATCTGACAGATACAAGAAACAATATTGATATAGAATTGATTGATCTTAAACATTGTAATAGATGTACGCAACAATTGTATAGTCAAATGATCATGTAGTATATGATACCATGCTTTCAAATTACAAACTCACTACTTAAACTAGGACACGGCGTAGTGTTTTTTAATCAGAGTAAATTAGGATTTTTAAGTAAACTCACAGCTGTTCCTCGGTTAGATCCGAAAAGGAGACTCTTATAGCCGGTTCGGCAACTGGTGGCACCTTTAATCTGACAGATACAAGAAACAAAATTAATATAGGTGGATTGATCTTAAACTTACAAATTAATGTATGTAAAAATTGTATAGCCAAATGATCATGCAGTATATGATATGATGCTTTCAAATTACAGACCCACTACTTAAATTAGAACAAAACATAGTATCTTTTAATCAGTCTAAATTAGGATTTTAAGGTAAACTCACAGTTGTTCCTTGGTTAGACCTGAAAAGGAGACTCCTTTAGCCGGTTCGGCAACTGGTGGCACCTTTAATCTGCTAGTCAAAAGTGAATAATATTTGGAAACAATGATAGAATCTCTACATATAAAACAGAAACTAATGATACAGAATGAATACTTACATTTCTTTATAGATAGGAGTGATCCCCAAAAGACGAAAGCATTTCCTCATTACCACTGCAGTTGCATTGCACAACAATAATTTGCTGCTATCACTACCATCCACAACCTGCCAAAACTTTCAATGTTCCATTAAATCCTGATAAAAAATAATCAGATTTCCCTTTCTATAATTCAAATAGCTTAGAAATATAACTTTGGTTTAAGATAAGCAAGTATTAAATTCAATATTGTATGAGAAAAACCAAGTAAATATACCTGGCACACTTTAGAGTTGTCAAACTTCTTGCATAAATCATAAAGGTAGTCACATAGGATATGCGGCATAAGAACTTTGCATACCTCTCCAAGAACCTAAGAAAGGAAAGCTGGATTATTAATGCAATTCCAACCGGTCAAAACATCTTCATATGGTCTTTAATTATTAATTAATCAAAGGGTGTGTTTGGTTTGCTACTCGGAATCACAATAGGTATTGTTTTGATAAGAAGGTGGACTATATCAATTCAATTGTTTGTGATTGGTACAAAGTTTGAGATATATGTATCACATTGGTGTGGGTCTCATTTACTGAAAAAACCTTTCGTAGAAAAATTGTGGAAATGAGGGATATAATATATATAATATGGCCCACATAGAAATACTACTAAAACCACCCCTTCCACCCATGAATGAGGGTATGGGTTTCAAACTCACTTTTTGATTCCATATTGGACCATATCTACTAACCAAACATTAACAATGAATTATCAAACTCATTCTTTGATTCCGAAAACCTTATACCAAGCACACCCTATGCTTTCAAATAATCCAACAACTTTGCCGTATGTAAAATGTTATAATGATAATTACAATGGATCATTGTAGATAAGCTTCATAAAGTAAAGGGTGTAAAATATTGAGAAGAAGAAAAGTAGAGGTATGGACAATTGCATGTGAACTATAAAAGTCTATACTGTTCACAAGTTCCAGAGGCCAGAACTATTAAGCATTATATACTATATGATAAAAATGTATCATGTTTGAGCAAGCTAATAAAAAAAGGGGGAAATCTAGAAATAAAAGTTTTGTCGATTAATTAACATTAAGATGCCATTTAAACACAGTTCTATGTCTTTATAACAATTGTTGAGTTGGTATGTAAAGATTTCATTTGTATTAATAATTCATTAGAGTGTGCGGGGAATTTAAACAATCATTCTATTACCTCAGTGAACCGGAGTAAATGTAATCCCAACTCACGTTCTTCATTGTTCTTCAATATTAACGCTTCTACCTTTCCCACCTGTCACAAACAAGTATAATTACCAAAATCTGATTCGGAAGGAAACTTTAAAAAAATTAATTTTCAAGAATTCATCAAATAAACCTAATTATTAATCTCTTTTAGAAAAGACTATCAATCACAACTGCTAAAGATTGGAGTAAACAACATTTGTAAAAATTAAGGTTAATTAATTTGTCCCCAAATTTTGTTTTTACTGTTTTGATTTTGCAAACATGGCTATCTTTAGGGTTTTGGTCAATTATTGCTCTATTTAGGGTGGTAAGAATGTAAGATACTAAAAAGTGTTATAATCCTTTAGCTTCTTTCTGTCTTTTTTTAAAAGCTGATAAAGATTAACAAGAATTACTCCTATCACAAATCCACATAACAGTAAAACCAAAGAAAGCAAGGCTGAACAGTTTGCCAAATCATTTTGAACTACTTGCATTATAAGTCTCACTTTATCTCAATACACAACGTGTATTCAAATCATAGCATGCAAGTGAAGCAAGTTACCTACCTGGAAAGAGATTTCATTCAGACAGCCTACTAATGCATACTCAGCTAAATAACTAGTACATCTCAACTTGACTAAATGGTTTAGACCATCAAATGCCAACCGGTATCAAATGATTTATACTGTTCCAGCTACTTCAATAATTGGATACCACATACAACTGCGGAAATTTATTTTCGCAGGATCGTCATAACATTTATAAGCTACTTAAAGAAAGACATTTCCCATATCTTTCAGCATATCCCTCTAAACTATGAGCACAAAACATATGCTGTTATGAATCGATTGTAAACTACAACCCAAAACACATCATCCCAATATCTTAGTAATTAAGCATGATACAAATGAGATTCCAAATCTACTTGATAAGAAAGTCGTCACCAGCAGATACTAGAAATAGCAAAACAACAGTAGAATAAAAAAATAAATAAATAAATAAATAAAAAGACTGGAGCTTGAGAGCCAAAAAGTTAGAATGAATAGAATGATTTGAAGACAGAAAAGTATGTAGGAGTGCCCTAGCTTCCTGAATAGACAACGGTGAATACCTTTTTTAGTCCAAATACAATTGAATGATCTCATTTTCATAAAGCTCTTATATGAACCAAAGTAAATAAATTGTTGACTCTAGCTGAAGATATTTGAAGTTATGACTGTGATAAAGTGACTCAACAAGTAACAGCTTTCTAAAACTCAATTAGCACTTTTCTCGGAAGCTACATCAGCATATTTGTATATTACCTAAAATTATCTAAAAGTTTAACCAACATGAGACATAATGCTATAATTTTGTGTGATGAATTGAGTAGATAAGTAACACTTTAATAAAGAATGTTCTAATTTCACTTAGAAAAATGTTACATAATACCATCAAAGCAACTCCTTTTGAAATGGGAGATGTGTGTTAAAACGTGGTGAGTTGAAGCGAAAGTGTGTTAGCTTGCCATGCAATTCAAAATAATTTTAACTCTCAGTGTGTCAGTTTGCCTTTTTTGTTATATAGAGACTACGTCTATATGTGTCTTTGTGATCTAAGAAATAACATTGAAATGAAAAGAAATTCTTACCTCTGGATCCTTTAACTTCTCGATGCGTTTTTTATATTTCTTGAGAACTGAACAGATTTGAGCATGTGTATACTGTAGATATACAACAGTATCTTCCTATTTATCAATGAATGTGAGCAAATAAGAACATGATCGATGTAAAGATTTCAAATCAATGAGAAAATACAATATAGAATTGCATAATAATGGAAGAAGAATACCTTTTCGTTAAGCATTTCATCAAAATTGATTGTATAATTAGTGAGTCTGTTGTTCTTCAAGATTGCATACCTATTTAGAACACAAGCATAGAATATAAATAACCAAAAAACTTAACCAAAACTTGACCAACAAGTTCTTTAGAATTAAAATTAACCACATTGGTACCGAGAGCATAATTACAATGGTCGTAATATTTATGATAAAAGCATGAAAATCTTACTTTACAGCATCATATCCAAGTGCTTCAGCAGTATGCTCAGGCTCCTTAGCTGCTCAAAAAAGAATGCAAACGTGGTCATTGTCAGTCGACCCATTAAAGTATTGATGCATTGATTTGGGATATGAAAAATATTTAACTAAAATCAAAACGGGTCAAATGGTTTGAAAGCCAGAATAACAAAATATTTGGCATACCTTGTTCCACAAGGACCGCTTTGCATCGACTTTTAGCTTCGTCAAACAAATTAACCAAACTAACATCTTTAGTACTGAGAGTTTGGAATCTCTCAGAATCATCAGCTTGAACAAGACCAAATCCTACATGACTTAATGGACAAGGAGAATGATCATTTACGATCCACCCTGCACGTTTAGCGGCCTGGGGGAAAAATGTTGACCTCAATAAGTATCCATTTCAACTTCTTGGCCTATTTTTTTGAAAATATTATCAGTTATGTTGAATGAAAGTTGCTTACAATGATGCACATTTCAAAATACTCTCGTTGCCCTACATCAGTCACATGTACTATCCAGTCTGCTTTTACCATGTTAAGATCATGCCTACATACTCAGACACAAGATTACAAACAACACAAATTTATATATAGGTGCATACAGGCCATATACGGAAAAAGTTATTCCAAGTGTAGATGCTGCTTGTTTTTCATAATAAATTTTGTCTGAATCTGGATACCACATTTGAATAAGTGATACAAAAGTCCGAATCTGATTCATATTTGTTTGTTACATTTTTAAACAAATTTGGATCTGTAAATAATTAAAGTTTACAAAAAGGAAGATTCAATACAGTTTTAGAGTTGGTTTACTTGCAGCGCATATAGAACCCAAAAACATTTGGATCTGAAATTATTTTAATAGAAAGGGCATGCTGCGACATATTAAAAAAAAAAAAAAAAAAAAAAAAAAAAAAAGAAAGAAAAAAACAGCAAAGAAGACTCAAAACAGTTTGGGAGTAGGTTTTACTTGCAGCGCATATAGAACCCTAAAAGGAAAAAAAGAAACTAAGAACGTTTTTTTAATGTCGGATTCGGTCAAATAGTAAAGGTTTTCAGAGCTTTTTCACAAAAAAAAAAAATGTATTACACTGCCAATTGGTACTATGTTTTGCTAAAATCAGCATTTATAGCAAGCAAACTAACCACAAAGCTGTGAGATCCACGAGAGACAACTTTCGTCCTTCAATAAATATCGCCTTATCTCCTTCACTTTCTACAGTCAAACCCTTTTTCCTCAATAAATCTAGAGTCCCGCTGATGTAGGAACCGTAAGATCTTTTACCCTGAAAATAAATGGGATTAAACTCATAAAGTGCAAAAATAAGAGGTATATTCTTATTTTATAAAATGGATCAAAACATGACACCTCTTCTTCCATGTGGACCCCCAGATGCTGATATACTTTTTGGTAATTTTCTCGGCTTATCTTAACGATTTGCAAGCGGGCAATTTCACGCCTTTCGTCCCAACCCTATTTCAAAATTCATTATTCTAAATATAGAAGAAAAAGTTAAAGCGAGCAAGCAATTCAGAAAAAAAATAATAAGAATAACAATTCATAGACTGACTTGTGACTGCTGGACTCTGTCTTTGAATTCAGCATCTTCATCAAACCTCTTCTTCGATTCCTTATACAAGACCTATAGGTAGTATAAATTAAGAGAATGACAGATAATTATAAGTAACTAAAGCCTTATAGTGCATCAGGTATTATGTACAATAACTTGGCAGTGGCGAATAAACACGTTAAATCAGAAAGATGTTAATTGTTGATGTAAAAAGTATTCTCTGAACACTTGCAACTATTAGATCTTGACATAGTTTACTGACAGTGTTTGACTTCCAGTCAGATGCTTACCATATGATGAGGATAACTTTTGGACAAAAACAAATCATCAATTATAAAATTTTGACATAGCTTACTAACATTGTGTCAACGTTACCAGAAAAAGACTGCTTTAGTTAATAATAGTACATCCCATGAAAAAGAACAATACTATTTGACGAAGAAGGTAACCATTAGAAGCAATAGCTGTAACACATGTGATTTTAACTTCAAAGTAAGTGTGCTCACCTCAAGTTCTCCAATAGCTTGATCGTTAACTTCCCCATTAGCAGACTTTTCTATTAGGAACTCCGTCATCATTTTTAACTGCAAAAAAGCATGTTTAGTGTACAGTATATGTATAGATGCATGTATACCAGTGTGTGTGTATATCAAATAGATACACTCGATAAACCATTGATATTATGGGTCGTTTTAGCATATGAGAGCAGCAGCTCATCATTAATACTTTAGGGACCATATATGTTCTCACTCGTTTGCTTATCAATTCACTGTGTGTAGCTATTGTTTTGTCATCGATTATAGTTTGGATCAGTTTATTGCTTATCAATTGATGCGAGTTTAGACACTAAAATAAAAACGGGCTTAAATATAAATTCCTATCACATGTAGTTGCAGGTATAATACAATTTTAATAACAAACATTCAAACAGCAAGACCAATTGCATGTACCTTAATGTCCAGATCATCCCCTTCATGGAATCTCCGGATCACCTCAACTCCAGAATACTCAAGGATACGAGCTAACGTTTCTCCAATAACAGTGGATCGCAAATGACCTGTATGCATTTCCTCGGCTATATTTGGTGACAAGAAGTATATAATTGCTTTTTTCACAGGAAGTTTTGGTGCCCATGCGGCTATATCACCTTTTAGCATCTTAAAAATACTCTGCAAGGAAAAAGAAGTGACGATATTGAAGTAGACATGAATTTAGGTTAGAATTGTAATGTGTGTTTTAAAACAGTTGGAAAGAAAATACCTTAGCTATCCATTCCATAGATAACTTAAGCTTTAGAAAACCAGGACCACATACGATGCATCTTTCAATCATGCCAGCATGATCAATAATCTGGATATCGCTTGCGACAGCCTAAAAAAAAGTAAATGAAACCCTAGGCAATATATTCAAAATCTATGATATATTACTCACAAACAAATATTACCAGTCCAGCATCTATTGCTCCTCTATACCAATGAATCTTTCTCAATTCAGGCCATGTGTGCAGGACATTGGTGCTATTACCAAATGCAATGAATTAGTACTCATATCATTGAGAAGAGAGTAAAAGTGCTTCACAAGTATTGTATGAGAAAGAATATATATACCATAGGTAATCGCCATCCTCTTTTAGGCAAGGAGAAATACTACAGGACACTCCTTCTTCCCATCTACGGAGAGTAAATTTCAGTGAGTGGTTAAATAACATTGCCATTTCTTCTGGAAGGCTACGGCATCTATCATCTTCTTTCTGTATTTATTACAACACAAAACCACCTTTTAATTATTGGCTAGTTTTTTCTGAACCTATAGTTCAGGCGTGACAACAAAACAAATTTACAAATATAGCTATGTGCATGATAATGTGTGCGTTAATAATAGACTTGCTTTTCTGCGAGGTGGTGGCCCATTTAATCTGCCAGAATTAATTCAATAGAATTGAAGTGAACAATCTTTGGAAGATAGATAATAAAATTACATATAATATAGAAATAAACGATACACAACTAATACTTACTCTTCTTCGTCAATTTCTTCAGCAGCCGTTGTTGTTTCACATGGTGGCTCCATAAATCTGCTTGTCATTTGGATAATATTTGGAAGATAAATAAATAATAGAATTAAACATCAAAAAGAACTATTAATAAAGGAATTAATTAATACTTACTTTTCTTCTTCAGATTCTTTAGCAGCTGGTGATGTTTCTGATTCTTGTGGCCCATTTAATCTGCTAGAGTCAATTCAATAGTTATGAATAATATTTGGAAGAAAAAAAAATATATATATATATATAATTTAAAATCAAAAAGAAACTATTGACATAGAATTAATTAATACTTACTTGTCTTCATCAATTACTTCAGAAGCGAATGGTGATGATGGCATATCCCTGTTTTGTTAAAAGTGAATAATAATAATTAATAACCGGGAGAAAAGAACAAAATAAAAAATAAAAATTAAACGAGACCGAGAGAGAACATCGGACATATGTAATAAGAAAAGAAACTACTGATAAAGAAGAATTAATACTACCATATCGTAAAAGGTACCATATCTTCATCCATCTGATCGATGAATTCTTCGATTCTCCGCATCTCTAGACTCTCCTTTTCTCGCTGACATCTAGATTCAATTCAATAATATTTGGGAGTAAGTACTAGAATTACATATCAAAAAAGAACTTATTGATACAGAATTAATTAATACTTACTTTTCTTCATCAGATTCTTTAGTAGCTGATGATGTTTCTGATTCTTGTGGCCCCTTTAATCTGCTAGAGTCAATTCGATAGTAATGAATAATATTTGGAAGATAGATAGATAGATAATAGAATTATATATCCAATAAAAAAAAAAAAAAAAAAAAAACAAACTAATCGATGCAGAAATAAGTGATACTTACTTTTCTTCATCAAGTACTTCAGAAGCTGATGTTGTTGTTTCATATGATGGCATATTCCTGCTTCGTTAAAGTATATAATAATAATTAATAATTGGAAGAAAAAACCAAAATAAATAAATAAAACTAAACGAGACCGAGAGAGAATATCAGACGTATATACTAAAAAAATAAACTGCTGATAAAGAATTAATACCAGAATATCAAACTTGTATCTGCATCCATTCGATCGTTCACATATGAGAGTCTCAGTAATTCCTTTTTGTGCCCATTCAGATAGTTCCTAGATTCAATTCAATAATAGTGAATAGTATTTGTGAGATAGATAATAGAAGTACATATCAAAGAGAAATTATTAATATAAAATTAATGAATACTTACTTATCTTCTTTGGGTTCTTTACTAGCTGGTGTTGTTGTTTGTGATTTTAGAGGCCCCTTTAATCTGCTAGAATCAATTCCATAATAGTGAATAATATTTGGAGAATAAATAAATCTATACATCATATTAAAAAGCAGTTTTGAGTGACGTCATGAAATTGCAATTTTACATAGGTGTCATTCGATTAAGTGTTTAGGTTGAAATTGCTTATTTCATAATTCTACACAAAGTAAATTAAATTATTACATACTGGTATTCCTTCCTCTTCCCATATACACAGTAAATGTACCTTTTTATTATTGGAATATATCTACTGATTTCCCACTTTCTCCTCATTCATGAATTCAAATTCAAAACTCAAATTTCGAAAAACAGATACAAGCAATGAAGCAAAGCAGCATTTGTATATTTTCTCTCCTATCGATCATTCAAGCAGGTATATTTTCTTCTTCCCCTTTCATACCTACATGAAAATTGTTTCAATAACAGATAATGCTTAGGGGTTTCTAAAGTTTTTATTTTTGTTTTTGTCCAGGATTCAACCTTCGAGAGGGTTAAACCAAATTCAATCAACTTATGGTCAAACTGCAAGATTTCTATTTTGTTTTGTCCAACTTAATATGTTTCTATCCATTTTGTAGCTTAATTTATGTCTGGACCTTAAAGATTTCTGTTCTCTTATGGTTGTGAAATACAGTCTTTAATGGTTGTTTAAACGATACCCTCCTTCTAAGGAGATGAACCTCATAATTATTCCTTAGATCAGTCAAGGCTTGTGTGTTTTGCAGTTTCAGAAGCAAGATTACAGTAGTTGCGTGTTTGTAAAGCTTAGTAACTTAGTATTTTAAAAATTGGTGCCTAGATCCTAGATCTATATGAATGATTACAAGTGAGACTGTTCATCAATCCCTTTCAACTTTGTTATAAGGAGTTGTTTTTTAACATGAGTTATATGAACTTGTTAAAAGGATAGGCAAATTCTTTTGCATGTAACATATTGCATGGTTGGGCAATCAACTTTTTTGGTTTTCTCATACCGCCCGCGTTGAACACTTAGTAAACAATATAATTGAATATCAAAAAGAGACTAATGACATGAAATTTCATTAGCGGCGGATGAATGGTATAATATTGAGGAGGTCGTGTTTGGGGTTGGGGTTGGGGTTGTAGGGTTTTTGGAGAAGAAAAGCATTGTTGTTTTGCGGGCTTCTAAGGAGCGATCGGCCATTAAACTTTTTACAATTACCTCCGCTTTTATGCAAGTTTTTTATTCACAATTTTGACACGCATCTTTGTAGTCATTTTACACAAAAAGCGAAATTCTTTTAATGTTGACGAAAATTAAGCCAATTTTGACTTTTACTGGCCAATCAAAGAGGCTAGATTTAACAGTTGAGTTGAGCTCTCTGATTGGTTAATAAAAGAATTAGCTTTTCCATTTTGTATTTTCTCTTGTTATATATAAAAGATTAGCCGTGTGGTATCATTCCTCCATTATAAGTATCCATCCAACTGAAAAGTTAAGGAGGGTTTTGGAGAACTGAGATAGGTGACAAGTTCAATCTCTAACTCGTAACTAATTGTCATTGTATCATGTGCTTATTGCTCGGAACTAGGTCTTTAGGTAAGGGTCAATCGACACCCATATGAGTTGTACAGGCTTAAGGTTTTCCCGTTAATTTAAAGCTTTTTAAAGAGAGATGGAAGACAATAAAACATAGTTTGTCGCTAGGGGAAGCTCTCAAAAAGCCGACTAGTATTTTTGTAAGTTACAAAAGCCAAACACTGATTGGAACTAAGAATGAATTATATAGCAAAATAGTGTATTCTTAGTTAGCTCAGTTCATCCTAATTGCCATAGGTATCTCATGCATCATGTTAGGAAATGCCAATCACATCGAGGTCGAGATGATTAACCAAGCAAGAGAAGAGTTGTGAAAAACATTGATCGAGTAAAGACCTAACAATGAGGCCCATGACAACATAAGGACATAACTGCAATCATCCTTCTTCTAATTACAGGGCAATTTTATTCGCCACAACCAACAACGCCCAGCTAGAAGAGGATGACTTGAACGGGACCCTGAAAAAAACCCCGGAAGAATAACAAACATCATATACCACAAGTCAAGTATAGGATCTTGATAAAACAGAAAAAAAGCGATAATATACTGCTATCAGTTTCTCGAATACATACATTAACCTTATAAAAACCACTTTATTACCATAAAACTAGTTTGTATCTGATAATAAATACACAAACCTTCAAACAACTAAAAAAAATGAAAACAACAATCATCATCACTCCATAGAATGGACTTACTTTTCTTCTTCCTCATATGGGAGGCCGCTGCCAAATTTAAATCTTTTACGGTTGAACCTTAATTGTTTCATCAAGAAGTTTAAAAGGTTGGCCTCGAAGACGACATATATTCTGGCTACAACCAAATCAATTCGTTCAGGAACACCTCCAAAAAACAATTAATGAGACTGAAAACACAACGATAAATTAATAACATATTCATAATATGATAAATACAAAAATACAAAGCAATTAATATCCTATTACCAAATTACTAATACTAATATATATATTTTACCAAAAAAAATATGCCATTATTCTACGGAAAACATCTACACTAAAAATTACACCTAATATAAAGCCCAAGAATCTAACAATCAACAAAAACTGAACCCTATAACATGAAAAGCCACTAAACTAAAAACCATAAAAAGTACAACAATAACAATATTAATAATAACAACACGTTATTTTTCCCATACATAAAATCTGGTAGTTGTTCCGGATTAAAGTTATAAGAACCCAGGAACCCATCTTTATCTTCACAAAAAAAATATTAATAATATTGAACACAGTGAACATTTCTCACAACCACCACAAAACGTAAAAAAATAATAATAATCACGGAATTAATATACTATCACACTACTACAGATATATACCCAACATCACACGGGTAATTTCACAAAACCCATCTACGGATCAAATCGGCCTGTGTTTACTTTGTCCATAGCACCCAATCTATCTCAAAGGAATTAAAACATGTGGTTAACGAATAGGCGGTCGTAGTAAACACCAAATTGCATATGGGTTAATGGAGCGGTGCCAAAAAAAACGGCTAGAAACCCAACTAAAGTATATAAGATAATGTGACAGGATCGAACAACCGACATTCAACCCACACATGTGCCAAGCAACATAATTCAATCAAACATTGCGCCAACTATAAATAATTAAACCAAGGGAAGAATGAGATAGAAGACAATAGAGATACAATACCCGTAGAATAGTCACATAAGATCGTTGAAATCAACGAGCCAATTTATCCGATTATCAGTTAATGATATGAACAACAACCCGCGTTGTTAAGGGTTTAATTTTATGTATCTTGTGTGTGAGAAGAGAGCGAGAGGGTTTGGTTTCCCAAACAACAATTCAGAGATGACCGTAACTATACATTTATTTAATAGGTAATAAAATACATAAACTCTACTTACTTGGATTTCTTAACATACTTTTATTAAAGTGAATGAAAAGATAATCAATGGACACAACTACACGAACGAGCAATCATAATGAAGTTGACCTAAAGGCAATGTTATTTATTTTTTTTTTTTTGTATAATTTTGTTCTCTTTCTGTGAGTCAAAGAATACGAGAACACAAAAAAAAAAAGAAATGAACTGAAGCGATAAAAAGAAAAAAATTGTAGCAGTTTGAGGCCTCTGTAGAGTGCCGAAAAAGAAAAAAGAGTCAGAGATATATAAGTTGACCTCATGTGCACAATAAATATAATTGACAATTATGTCCTTCATCTATGTATATTTAGCACGTCTTAGATTAATTGATGAGACTGCATCACATTTTGATCAATGTATATTTAGAAGAATTGGAGCAGACAATTCCACCACAAGAAGATACCATCATCAAAAACATAAAAATAACTTATAGAGTGAATTATTAATGACATTATACACCGGTCACTACAGA